>VKGM01013817.1:0-14272 GCA_007844875.1 Busseola fusca | reverse complement strand
TTGATGTACGTATTGGTACTAAATTTCAGCTTTCTAGTGCAAACGGTCTCTGAGATTATCCGCGGACGGACAGACAGACAGACAGACAGACAGACATGGCGAAACTATAAGGGTTCCTAGTTGACTACGGAACCCTAAAAACTGCTAGGATTGTCTTTTGAGCAAAATGTGGAAAAAGAAATTCTAAAGATTTTTTTGAAACATGAACGTACTTTGGAGTTACGGATGTGATTTAAATGGCTAACAAACTTATAATAATACAGTTTTGAAAAGGAGCATTATAATCATAACAAAATTCCAATGTTTGAGCATCGAAAATAAAGTATATTTACTGACCGATGGTAATTATATGCTTTCAAAGCCATTTTATTAACAAGTTTCATATCGTATTTTATACACCAAAAAATATAATTTTTTAACATAAAAGTCGTCTGATTTATTGTAAATAAAACAATAAATATTAACCAATGAAAGTATCTTCCTCGTGGCGAGGAATCCGATATCTCCATTTGGAGGATTTGGAAGCATTCAATTTGTCTTCTCACTTACGACGTTTGTTTTGTAATGTGATACTCACATCAGCATACACAAATGTGCTTTCGAACACCCTCGTATACGTATATTGGCGTATAAACATACTTCGCCTTTAAATATGGATGCCAGAGCTTTAACAGCACTTATATTTAAGCTCATTTATGCACACAGCTAAGAGAGTTTTAGTGGCAGGCTCTCGCATGTCATCGACCTGGAACTCTGCCCAACTTTATTTTTCTCACATGTAAAAATATTTATATATATATATATATATTTATATTTTTAACTTTTATGGTTGGTTCTGTAAGGATAAAATAATGATAATTCAAATAAAATTCAAATAATGATATTTTCAAAATTGTGATACATGAATTGACACTATTTGAGCACGAACATTGCTCGACTCTTCACTTTAAACCACTTTGGGGTGCAAATAAAGTAATTAAACAAAGACATTTCAGTGATGTGTAACCGTAAAAATACTGAATAAGATTTGATTTGAAGATTGTGTCTAGCTATTCAACAAGACTACTTAACATGAACTAGGAACAGGGAACATATAGTTTGCGAAAATTCCTAACGAATATTGTCTCGATGAGCTGCTTTGCGATTCCTGATGAAATTATAGTCAATTAAATGGAAAAATACATTATAGTTATCGTTTATGTGTTACTTTATATAAAAATACATCTCTGTAAGCAACGCCTCGCATTTCAGTTACAATAATATTACTTTCTAAACAAACAACAATCCACACTCCAACCAAGCTACATCATCCTCACATAAACTCTACAAAAGAGGCAATCCAGTGCGCCGTGTAAACGAAGGAGAGACGATAATTCAGCGATAGAGCCTGAGAGGGCGGAGGTATCGATCTCCGGGAGGGAGGACCTCTGGCCAGGTTCCAAGACAGCCGGCTGACCAGCACGGCACAGATTTACCGACACTCTTGCGAGTCGTTTGGATGGAGATATTGTTTTACACGCAGTTTGAAAGGCTACCTATTGATTTTGATGTCCCTTTATTTTTATTGTTATTGACTGTGAGGACGGGAATGGGACAAGTTGAAGCAGGTTTTTTAGCTTTGTTTTAGAATCAGAAATTGAACAGCTTTAACTTATATTACACTATCTTTCTGCAACATGCCACGCTTTGTTGGGAGTAAATCTGAATAATTCTTCAACGATACAAAGTACTGTCAGAGTAATAAACCAAAGCAAAATAATAAAGTGCGCAAACAAAAATAAGAGATACTAGAACCTTATCTCTTCACACAAGTAGTAAGTCGTAAAAGTAAACTTTTACGACTGTTTCTAAAGAAAACAGTGACTGCTGCGGTATTTACACAGAGGACAGGAGAACGGCTCAGTAGAGAAGTATCGAACTAAATAAAACATTACTACGGCGGACCGTAAGCTTTCTACCGTAAACGTAAACTATAAATAAGTACCTGCGTACGGTTTTGACATGTGAAATAGAAACGGAATTAATGGAGCTTGAGGAGTTACGACCACTATTTGTGAATACCACAATATTAGAGGATAGTAATCACTATAACGTAGTATTAAGAACTATACAACTAGCAACGAACACACCACTGCTTACACTTAGCACTAAACCCTGCACTAACTAACAAGGCTCCAGACTCACGCGAATATCTTGCAAACTGGCTAAATTCCGTCAAATTGCGGAGAGGTTAATCCTGCGGCAGCAGCTGTTTGATAAAGCCCCTTGGCCATAGCTAATGTAAATTCCGCGGCTTCACCGCCGAAGAATGCCCGAGTCCTAAATAAGTACACTTCAAAATACATAGCGAGTGCCTTTCCGACACAAAGAGCCAATTACATAACACCACCCCTCACAGTTAATGACGTGATTATGTTTCACGAAAAAATTACGTTTTTTTTTCACCATGTACCAGCATTTGTGAGGTTTTATGCTCCTGAAAGGAAATTTTGGAGTTGGAAATGGAATACATTTTTGGACGAAGAAAGAGAATCTGTTGTGGGAAGCAGAGTGATGGAGGTAAACAAACGCTTGGCGATGTCCGTTTAGATCAACTAATTAACTTGCGGAACCCGCGCACTATAGGACGAGGCACATGAATGTCGTGAGAGCAAAAAGAAAGCAAGCAAACTTGGCCATCTCCAGCACCTGCCTACATTTATGACAAAAAGGCATGATTTAATAAAGACACACAAAATATTACAGAGCCTACAAATTCTAAAGTTACGAGTGCGACACAAGATGGTAAGCAATCTCCGACGTTTTGTAAATAAAACTCACAAAATTGCTGCACAATTTTAAATTTTCTCCAGAAAAGATTCTTTTCTCTGTGTTACAATAAGTGCTACGTCTTAATTTATATTAAACGCAAAACACCGTTATTCAGTCATTTTTAAGAAAAGTCTTTTGTACCGCGGTCTATTGTAAAAAATGTTTGATACATTTTGTAGAATAGAAGCTTTAGCTATCGACGTTGTACGGTATTGTTCCATGTAGGTAGGTGTTCAAACGGACTCGAGCGGATAATGCATTAGGTATCTTACAAATACTGGGTGAAGTGCAATAGTTTTTACAAAAACAATAAAACAGCATATTCAGCCTACAATGCGAAACACAGGCCTCCCAATGCGGGGTGGTCGTCGTCACGTTTTCATTTTTTCGGGTTCTAGTTTATGCCAGTTTTCTCACGATTTTTTCCTTCCCCGTTTTAAGATCAGTCGCCTGCTTCGGTTTGAACCCACGACCTACCACTGGGCCACCACTGATCTACAAAGACATTAATTACAGATATTTGGTCAAAAACCAGTTATTTTGTGCAGTCCTTACGACAACCACTCTTTTATAATCGTAACACAACGGTCCTTAGCGTTGTTTGTTTTAACTCTAACAATATTTTGGATCCAATTGCAGATCGTTAGGTACTCTGCCAGGTTCTCCCTGCTAATGTTTCCTTCATTATTATCCAGCTTCACATCTATTATGAACATTAATACACCTGCTCATAACTACGGCGAGTGTCCAACTTTTTGCCTCACATTATGTGAGTGGCGAGCTTTGTGCGGCGGCTTAACGCTAACCGCCGCGTTCGTGGTTAGCTCCGACGTGAACGCACGCGTTTGCGTCCGCCAAACAAAGGGATTTCAGCCTGGAGGGCCTTTGATCTCAACCCATTAAACTGGGCTCACAAAACCGAGCAACACAAGTTTATGTGATACACTACAATTAGGTAAGTCGTATTAGGACTAGGCTTTTGCTGGTTTAAAACCAAAGTTTACAAGTCAAGTATTTCAAGGACTTTGGGTTTGTGTTAATTTTAATAAACGTCTGACTTCAATTTTTGAATTTCACACTTGAAAATCGGTCATTTATCTTTTCGTCACATTTACATGGGTTGGCTGGGGTCATTATTTATTTTATGACGACAAACTGAAGTAGTAATAAATACTATAGCAAGAGCAGCACCTCAAGCTCGGAGTACTTTCTTTAATATTAGCATTCCACACCCGCCGCCATTGTGCACTAATTGTGCGAACCTTCTTGATGAATGCCCTAATGTAGGAAATAAATGTCCAGCTTAGAAAAAACCTTAATAACAAACGCCCATTTAATACATTTGCCCATTTCCTACAATTTATAACAATTTGGGTTTGTTACGGCATACGGTCATAATTACATTATTCAAATGGAATGTTGCCCGGAGGCGTGTAATTATCCACTCTATAAATTAATTTGGAAGCGTTTTCCCATGAATTATTCAACTTCTATGGTGACCTCGGCCGCCTTCGGGTCAGTATCGGATAACAATAAGATTGCTGACGTTTTCTTTTGTTCCTCCTAGTAGCTTCTCTCGTGGTTCCCATGGGTATCGAATGTTAGATTTTCGTTAAGAAATTTTATCATTACCTATTTATAGGAGGTCAGTAAAATATTAGTTTGCGATAGCTTGCAACTTGCAAATCAAAATATTTTAATAATGTATCAAAATTGATAAATAGATTTAGTTGGAACATTATTGTCATGTTTTATCTGTAACTTTGCAAACATTTGTTTTGAAGGCAACAACCCGTTGTTAAGTGTAACTATTAATTATTTGAATCCAAACAAGTGAGTTACTAAGAAAACCGGACAGCGCGTGGGAGGCAGACAACTACATCACTAAATTAAACTTTAATTAATGATACACTTAGCGTTGGAGTTATTGCCCTAAGCGAATTTTTAACATAGGCTGTTCGATATATTTAAAAGAATGACGAAGTGTTTTGAAGACTTACTGTTACGATATAAATTTGCATGATTTAATTCTAAGCAAAACATGTATTTTGTATTGTGACACCTTTTTATATCGTGTTTGTTTGTTGCAAATAAATATTATTATTATTTTTTGTATATTGTTTTTTATTCCCAACTCTTTGGCTTTGACTCTCACATTTACGGGCCGAAGCCAAGTAAATGCAGCGTGTGGTATGTAATGTTCGGGATGTGTTGTAATGCGGGCCTATTTTATTTTGTACTGTTTTTTTTTTGTTTGTTTTGTTTTATTTTTTTTTACTTTTCAACAATGCGACATATATTTCAAATTGCAGCCTTTTGGAGTGTGATATGATTATAATAATTGTCATGATTTAAAAAAAATAACTTAGTTTTTCATGCATTAGCGGTATCCATAAAACATGACGATATATGTACATGTTCTACTCTAACAACCCACCAAATAACTGAAATACAGATTGGTAACAATATACTGCTCTACTCGTGTGTACTAAGACTTTGGCGAGCGCGCCTGGGAGTGCAAGTGTACAAGCTATAATTAATGGGCGATTGAACTTTCCATACATTTTTTATGTAATGTTTTCACCAATGGTTGCATCACTACTTACCATCAGGCGGGATCGCGGTCAAGCACTAGTTTAAATAATTAAAAAAAAACAAAAAGATTCTTTTTTGACGTGATAACGTCTTATAAATAGATGAACGCCGGATGCACTCACGAAAAAGCATGACTCATTGTCGCGTTCCGCCTGAGCCGAACGTGCAAGCGAGAGCGCGGTACAAGCAATAAAGAGGCATGATCGGCCTAAGCGTTCGGCTTGTGACACATCTATCTCTCTTTTCAGCAATCTTTTCTTATGACGTTATCACTTAAAACTATCGTCCGTAAACCGACTTTTGAGACAACCAATATTTCTTTCTTAAAGTTACAAAACGTATCAAACAATCGGTATCGGCACATTGAGTAACCTCTCTTTTTAACACCCTCTTGTTTCAACTTAGGTATGCATTCCGAGCTCCGAATACAATAACCGTTCCATCATGTGTAGCATCTCCATACTCCTTCGTAGTCTAACTTATAATGCATGACTTCAGATCTGCGTAGTCTGCTTAATGAATTAAGTCTGGATCAAGAGCTTTGACTTTATGACGAAACTAATTGTGTGATCGCATTTATAAGAGATGATAGCGTTTGTTAAGGCGATGATTGAATTTTATTGTTTTCAAAAGTTGATAAGTATAACACCTCCCCCTTCAATACTTTTTATAAACTAACCACCATTGATTGCATCACTGCTTACCATCAGGCGGGATCGCGATCAAGCACTGGTTTATAACAGTTAAAAAAAAAAAAGTTAAGAATATAATTTGAGAAAATGTGTTTCGCTTTGCCTGTTTGGGACATTATCGCGACTAAACTACTAAACAGATTTTGATGAAATTTGGCTGACTTAGTTTAGTACTTATAAAATGTTAACTGTTATTCAGGCGTAGCTCGTAGCGCGTAGCCCGTAGCACGTAGCTCGTAGTATGTGGCGTAGCCCAGCGTTGCAGATACATGCTAGATAAAGTGCGTATCATCGTCAGGATTTACTCCTATTTTAGATTCAGACAAACATCTTCGGCCCCCGCGGTGGCCGAAGATGTTTGTCCAACTCAACTCCAATGTGATCAGACACTGAATGTGCTCCTTACCGAAGGCTTCAAACATCACGACTCTGTTGAAGCGCGCTGCGGTGTGGGTAAATGTGATGTAATATCACCAATGTGACAAGTATAATTGTTATTATAAATAAATGAATATGTCAGGGTTGTGAAATTCGTATACCTACAGTGTTTTTGAGGATCAACACTCTCTATTTGTATTCGTACCTGATAATCGTGACTCATACAAATTAATTCAAAAACTGCGAAGAACTACATTTGATGAATAAGTGAACACTACATATATTGTTTGATTTTAAAATATCAAACCCCAGATAATGTTTAACACAATCTACGCAGACGCACTCACCAAAAACCAACCGAAAATCCGAACAACGCGGAATCTTTAAATGAATCATGTGTATGAATAATATTGAATAAGCGACGTGTTTCCCTGGGACAAGCAATTTCCATGACAAGCGACAATTTAACGATATTCATCAGGCAACACCATTTTCATTTTACGTTTACGAATCTTGGCACAATATTTTGGCGTAATTGCATGATGATCTTAGGATTATATTGAATCAAGTGATGTCATATAATAAAATTGAAGAAAGTAAATGATAAACTAGAGTTGTTTTGATCAAGTATTCATCGAAAAATGACTTTAATAATAATTTAATTTAACTTCAGTGAAAATGTCATTTGTCTAGACAGCTACACAAATGACAGATCTTTGTCTGAATTTATTAAGATGAATATAATAGAATCGTTCTCCTACTATTAGAAAGATGGTATATAAGCTGTAAAAATAAAAACTAATTATAATATAACCGTAGCTGTTCATAATTCCAGCTATTCTTTATTACTTTACCTTTGAACTACCCTCCAATTATCTTCCCTTAAATCTATGTTTCCCCAATAAGGAAGCTATAAACGATAGACACCTACATACCTACATACATTTGTGTACATAGTACCCCGTAAGGAAGGTAAGCAGAGAGTAAATACTGCTGTTTACATCCATAAAGATAGTAAAGAACATTTTATTCGGTAAACTATTCTAGATAAACACTATGTTAGTGGATGGGGTTGGCACCCGGGCGCTGTCGTGTGTCATTTTGTGTATGGAAATATACTGAACTGACAGAAATATTAAGTGTCTGGTACTCAGATACGAACGTTTTATCAGTAAGATAACTGATACCATGGAAAAAGCTTTTAGAAATACAACTAAAGGTGATATTTTCATAATAATAATATTGTTGCCGATTGTCGTGGTTCGCGTCAGGCGGTTGGATCAAGGGTCTGATCCAGAAGGCAGTTCTCCTTGATGCGGCTCGCATTGTGAGGAGATTCATATCTCTAAAGCCCTAACCACCCGATATCGACGGGCTACTATTTTTTATATTTTTAAATATATTTTATACTATTTTAAAAAATATTTAAAAATGATATTAGATATGTAAATAGATGAATAAACGAAGTGATAATATAATTAAATTTATCAAGATCACCATGGATCCGACACATTTACCTACATGGTTAGTATGAACTTAGAAACTATGTTAGTACCCAATAACTAAGAGCGACTTAGACTTTTGGGTGAGGCTCCATACCAGTGGGCTGTCTAGCTTACTTATTTTGAACACCATTATGAATTTACTTGTGAACATTAGGCCTATCGATTACGATGCTGCTTGACTTGTTACAAACTCAAATCACCAATGAGTAGCCACAATGTCAAAGCACTAGTATTTCAATAACATCGTGGACTATGCGGGGACAAAAATGACGGTTGATTTTGATGGTAGTTTTGAAATTAGATTTGAAATAAAAAATGATCGACGAATATATCTGCTTAAAAAAGACACACAGGTGTTGTTTGTTTTTGTTTCCGAAGGCTACCTAATATTTGTTTTTTTGTGAAAACAAATTGTGTTTATCAATTCATTTGCAGGAAACATGAACTTTTTTGTATATTTTCAAATATGGCAACACTAGTATTTATAAAAACTCTGCGTAGAAAAATACCACTTAATTAACTAAGCATTTAATATCACCCTGTTACACCACCTAGCCATTATACACGCTCGAAACCCATAAACCATAGAATAAACTTCGTTACACGTTAAAGAAAGTCACCCTTTAATACCTAAATCAACCCCTGGAATTTCACGCAAATTAAAGTTTTGGAGAACACAAATTATCAGCCCCAGGGGGTGCAAACAAACAGACATAAAGTATAACGAACCATTATAATTGAAATTCAACTTGGGGGCGTTAATTTTTAGTAGAGTTTGTGATAAGATATTTGAATTATACTAATTTTATTTAAGTGAAGGGGTTGGCAGTAGTACATTATACAAATGACGTTTTGAAGAAGATTGAAGTACCATAACAAAATAATCAGAGCGTCATACTTAAAAATCAGAGCGTCATTAAAAAAAAAAAAGAATTTTACTTGTCGTTGTCATTTCAATGTCACGGAGGTGAGTGAGCGATACGACGTAGCTGTTGTATTTTTGAAGGTATTAGTCACCCAAAATAAATAGATCATAAGCTTGTTATTCCACAAAATGGGCGACAATCCGTAATAAAAAAAGGTCTCAAATTTATTTATAATCACAAATTGTACGAGAATAGATTAGAAGGTACCCCAAACTAGGCATGTTCTCATATCTTGTAAATTTACTTGTACAAGCTAGGCATGTGCCTGTATCTTGTACAATATCTACTTGTACAAGCATTACATTTTATTTTATGTTAAATGCTGTGCGCTGCTGTGCGCTTTTTCTCATAATCAACAAGTTATTTTTATGATATGCCATAACTCTAGAGTCTAATGTATGAATGAGACCATATCAAAGAATTAATTGACATAATATAATGGTTTTTCAATTACTTATATTTTTTTGTTTTAGTTTTTCATACAAAATAATTTGACAAAATCAGGATTATTAATGTAATACTTCCGCACGTCAAATATGACAACGTCGCATTTTATTAGCTTTTAAAATATGAATTTAGTTTGATGATTTAATAATTGTAATTTTAATTTGATTTGATTTTTGTTTGATGATTGGTTTGCATGAAAGTGAAATTACTCGTATTTATTAATAAAACTTGGACACACATATCTTCAAAACCATGCTTTTTTGAACGACATATTCTAAGACTTATTGTATTATTTTCGCTTATAGTTATGGGATAAAAAACACGTTGAAGACACGAGCATTGATCACTACGGCTCCTCGATACGGGGTGGCGGTTTTAGACAAATTTCTTTACGATGTTTTCCTGAACCGATCACCGTACTCAACTCATATTAATTTTTTAATTTTACTAATCCATAGAAGCAATTAATTAAGAAACTCTTCTACAAAATTACAGAGAAACAAATCTCTCCTCTGTTTAAGTAAACAGCGAATCAGACAACAGATACGCTGTCTCAAAAACTGCAATATCTGCTAGTGCCTAGCAGACAATATAGTCGATGTTTGTACAAATAAGTTGGCTATTGGACAAACACACTGAAACACAAACACTGAGCGAGACGGTTTATCTCTAGCATCTGTTAACTGTCGGCTGAGAGGTTCTCGGCTAACATAACATACACTTAAAACTATGGGCTGCTGAGGACTATTGACTGGTGTGAATAACTTCTATCATGGCCGGCCTTCTTAGAAAGATAATGTGAAAACTCACGGAAATCGATACAAATGGATTAATTTTTCGGTCTTTGTGTTTCATACTGAAGTGGAAGGCCGTCGCTTATTAGCGAGCCACAGCGACATCATATGGTGAGTGAATACGAAACAAATGATTGGAAACCAACTAGACAGTTTGTGGTATTGTTCGACACCACATTGCAAACTATTCAACGTGCCCTACCTACATGCTGAAGGCTAGCATCACAGAAGACCAACTAGAAAGCCCTTCTTGACAGAAGTGAATAAACAAAAACAATTACGTTTCGCACGGGATTATTTAGATTTTGACGGGAATACTACCATATTTTCTGATGAAAAAACATCGACGACAGTTAATGAGTGTGTATTATCTGTGGAATGTTGAGACATCACCCATACACTTCTAAAGGTGTTATAATTAAATAGTTAATAAATTTACTGTGACCAAGTTTGTAATATTGAAGTCACCGCTTTCTTTCTCGTGGTACAGTATACGCTCATAACTCCAGTGGCATACTAAGTACTACATTACTATGAACTGGACTATATACTATTTAATTATAACACCTTTAGAAGAAAGTTTTAACTGGAATAATTTGAACTGCTCAACCAGTTAGGGATAACAATATTGAAATAGATAAAGTTTAACATCACAAAACTTTACAAAAACAGCATTAATATTCTAAATACCTAAAACAACAAAGCCAGTTATCAGACTCACCCTAATCCCACTCGTATTCATAGCCTCGCCCGAGAATATACACGTATTCATAGTCCTGACAAGACCGGAATATATTTACTTATTTACACGATTCATTGTGTAAAGCTGAAACGTAATTTTTACATGTCTGCGTATCAAACGGCGCATCGCTTCATGGCTAAACTGTTTGTCTAGGTGGAATAAATACTAGGTCAGGTCTTTATGTAATGTGTGTTTGCGATAAATCTTGGTGACGAAAACAGCGGGTTACATAAATCTCATAAGTTTATTCGTGTGCGTCTAAATCGTGGCCAAAACACGTTCGTATGGTGGCGGTTTTATTTGGGCTGGCGATTCTTCTTAGACCATGAAGGAAGCTTCTTTTGCGAATTAATTATGCCTAAAGTTTTCCAATGATATGAATTAATTACTCGATAATACTTAATAAAAGCAACGCTTCTTACTTTTATAGACAAACAAACAGAAAATTTAGTTCCAGTTTATTCTTTGAGTTTCCTTCAATACAAATTTAAATTTCTTTCAGAAGTGGCCAAGTTCAAGACCTTTCCGCTTTAAGACCTGGACAAAAGGACCAGCAGTTCAGTGCTTTCGACTCCTAGCAGCGAGAGATCATCTTCAAAGAAACGTCGTTAAAATGCTCGTAATAGGTACAGTTCGCGACAGTACTTATCCTGAACTGTTTGTTACTTGTGAGTGGAATTCCTTCTGAGGTTCTTAGTACGGAGCGTGTTTCCATGTACCTATCGTTTATTATTGTGAAACCGTGTCGTATTGAAAACAATAAGTAAAGGAGACTTTGTTTGCATAATTTTAGTAATTTTCTTTCTTCAGAATAAACAACAATATACCTAGTACATTTTCCGGTTACAATTTTGAGGAAAATGCTTGGGCTAGTAAACAAGCTCAGCTGCTGCTGACTATATGAAGAGTAATCATTACTTAAGTCTCAAATTCGATTCCCAGGTGAGAATATAGATCATGTATAAAATTATTCATGGATTATTATATCGAAAATTTCAGTGGAGTATTTTCGTTTGAATTGCAGTAATCTCCTTTAACATGATACTAAATATGAATACAATACTGTACTGGCTGCTGTTTTACACTCGCGTCTTGATAACAAATCAAAGAATAAGTTAGTGCCAACAGAGTTAAGGATAAGTTAGTGCCAACAGAGTTAAGAATAAGTTAGTGCCAACAGAGTTAAGGATAAGTTACTGGCAACAGAGTTAAGAATAAGTTAATGCCAACAGAGTTAAGGATAAGTTAGTGCCAACAAAGTTAAGAATAAGTTAGTGCCAACAGAGTTAAGGATAAGTTAGTGCCAACAGAGTTAAGAATAAGTTAGTGCCAACAGAGTTAAGGATAAGTTAGTGACAACAGAGTTAAGAATAAGTTAGTGCCAACAGAATTATGAATAATTTAGCGCCAACCGAGTTAAGCAAACTATTATATCTGAGGAGAAATTCTCGGACTTTAAGAACGATCACAGTCTGATCTATATCAATTTGTCAAAAAATCCTCGAATTCCCTACATTTTGACAAGTTTTTGGCATTTTTCTGTCGCCAAGATGAGATTGCGATTAGATTTTGAACATTTTTAATTTTTTTCTTGCGGGTATTGGCCTTCAGATATTCAATTAAAGAACTCTAGTTGTTGTTGTGCAAAACCTCATATTTGTGACAGACGTGTTTTAAGTTTGAATTCTACTGGGAATCATTTGTGAGACGTTATTTAAACATACAACCTATTTGACTGTTCACCACATACGAGTATATGTATATATTTTCATATTTAGTCCTAAAGTAGGCCACTGCCTGGTCTAACTAACCACAGCCGTTCTAAACGAGGCCTAAGTGAAATATTTGAACAACTAACCAAACATTCCTAGCATTCGCTTTTACAAAGCGCTTCAATTATATATGTACTTATTTTATCTATAATATGTATGTATTTAGAAATATATAAGTATGATTATCAGTTGTCTAGTACTCGTGACACAAGCTCTGCTTAGTATGAGACTAGATGACGTTGTATGAAAAGTTGTGGAATATTATTATTATTATTAAAAACACTTTTAGGTTCACATGATTTTTTTTTACTTTTTGTGTTCGGTGTTTCCTAACTGACTACTCTGAGAAGAATTTTCGAAACAAACTAAGATATCACCGTCTCCTTTAAAGTCCAGACATAATATTAGTCAGGTAAGGACCTTGCAGGTTAATGTCTGAGACGGTTTTTTGAAAAAAAAAGTAGAGACCTAAAACGTCAGTGATTGACATTTGACGATATTCTATTCTAAATGATGAAACAAAGATTTCCAAACAGTCCGTAATAAAATAACCACTGTGCGCTAAATCCACGACTAACATCTAAACAGCTACGAAATCGCACAATAATTAGAAATTAGAAAAACAAAAATTTTAGGCAGTTTTTTTTTCAAGAACACAACAAAAGAAAAAGGCCGTGGGGTCCTGAAACAAACTCAAACAATAAAAGAAAAAGGCCGTGGGGTCCAAGTGCTTATGGCTTGTTCAATAAAATGGCTAGTTGACACTTCCGGTGACCCGAGGGCTGGCTTTAACCTTGGCCAGAGGTTAAGTATTCCCATACAACGTGACAATACTCTTGGTCTCTTGGGTACATTATCAGTCGAAAGCGATACGGAGGAACGTATTTAGATGCAATATTTTAGTTTGTTAATAATTTTAGTTAGGTTATGATTGTATGTATTTATTTTAATTAACAGTTTATTTAGATACTAATAGAAATTTATCCATTTAATAAATTAAAAAATCCAATAAATATGGACGATGGACCAATTGGTACCTATCCATATAACATTAAATTGCAACATTATAAAAAGAATGTACCTAACACAAACAAAACATAAACCGATTAATATAACTCGCCTCCCACAACATGACAGTAAATAAAACAGTTCCACTAACTCAAGAACGAATGCGCAAACTTGGGGACACTAACAAAACATGATCTTGTTTTTTTACCCGACCACGCAAACATGGTGTTATGTTTTTAGGGCCCTCAGACCCCTCAGTTGTTGATACAACATCGGTGGGAATTAAATGGCCGCCGAAAAGTCTTGTAATGGATGTGGAACCGACATAAATAGTACTTAATCTGATGGTAGGATCGTTTTTAGGGTTCCGTAGTCAACTAGGAACCCTTATAGTTTCGCCATGTCTGTCTGTCTGTCTGTCCGTCCGCGGATAATCTCAGAGACCGTTTGCACTAGAAAGCTGAAATCTAGTACCAATACGTACATCAATTATGCCGACAAAGTGCAAAAATAAAAAGTCGAAAAAAATGTTTTATTAGGGTACCCCCCCTACACATAAAGTGAGAAGTGATTTTTTTTTTCATTTCAACCCTAACGTGTGA
>VKGM01013816.1:0-14285 GCA_007844875.1 Busseola fusca | reverse complement strand
ACAATGCTACAGGTAGTTAACTAGACCTCGTAAATATTATGGAAATTGCAAAGCATAATATTTAATTGCTTAGAAACTAAAACTGTATTGTAACTTTTTTATATAAAACCATTATCTATTTATAAAACGTGACCGTTACCTTAACTGGTCGATACCCATAGGTTTGTAAGATTCCGAAAATAGAATTTATTAGCCATTAGCTAAGGCCATTAATTAACATGCAGTTTTATGCTTGTAGATAACTTCTAAACTTATTGGTCCCTGTTAAAATGCGTGATAGAGTTGCTTATTCATTTATTAGTTAATGCTAATAAAAGGCAAACCGTCCCTAACAACAACTGTATTAAGTATATTATCTATGTGGAGATGATGATGATTTGTACAGGGGCCCGTGGGTAATTAATAACAGCCACACAGGTCGGTCGATTAGGTTAAGCTCCACTTGCCGCTGTCGGTCTGTGGATGGGTGACTATTTTTACATACCGAGACCTCTCCGTGTAGCGAAAAGTACGTTGAGCCGTTGTTCCCGACTGTCATTCGAGGATCTTTGATAGTTGTTACAGGTAGTCAGGAGCCCGAAAATATGACAACCAGTCTTACCAAGGGGTACTGTATTACCCAGTAACTGGGTTGTGGACATCAGATAGGCAGTCGCTATATGTAAATAGAAGCCGCTAACATAGTTTGGAAAAAGCTAGGCAGATGGTGATCTTTGTAGAGATGATATTCATCAGTATGTACTATAGAAATACATATTAACATTCACGGAAAGCTTTCTCACCTTTTCAAGTGCAAGTTACAGGTCACGTAATAATTTTCTTCTTACTGATTTTTAGGGTCTCGTACACAAACAGTACTAACAGCATTCTGTTACTAAGGCTCCGCCCTTCATCCGGCCGTCTGTTTGTCACAGCTGTATTATATATAACCTTTGGAACGTAACAGATAAACACTTGAAATTTTCGGTGTGTACTGCCGTTATAACAACAAAATAATAAAACCAGCCAAGTGCGAGTCGGACTCGCGCACGAAGTGTTCCGTGTCATTATATACTTTTTGTATAGATATCTATATCTATACATAAAAACTGTTTTTAGTATTTGTTGTTCTAGCGGCAACAGAAATACATCATATGTGTAAGTTTTATCACGGTTCATGAGACACAGCCTGGTGACAGACAGACAGACAGTGGAGTCTTGGTCATAGGGTTCCATTTTTATCCTTTGGGTACGGAACCCTTAAAATTAAATTGAATTAATAATTGAAAAGCATTCCGACTTGCACTTGGCCTCTTTTTACAATCACCGTTTTCGTTCGTACCTGTGTGTTTTCCTTTAAAATTTTGTAACACATCGTTGTAGGTGCGTTCAGAAAGAGACTCCATACCCTCGCATCAAAGTTCGTGTATACAGCATCACAAGTCAGCCTCCCCTCGCAGGGGGCGTGTGTCGCCGGCCAAGTGCTCCACAATATAGATTGATAACACGCCCCGGACTTACAAGCTTCCTCTTATCTCCTCCTCTGACGTCACAAGTCACGGGACTCTTTTTATTTGCCGTTTGGTGCTCGTTTTTCTAGTTATTCTTGAAGGGGTAATGTCCTTGACAAACTGTGTAAAGGAACGTTCTCCGCAAACTTCACTTAATTCCATAATTTAACTTATGTAGACTATTCTTTTTAAATGTCTAGCTTAGTTTTACATTTTTGGTAAAGGATTAACTATGGCTAGATGTTTTAGAGGCATGAGGAACAGGGTGTACAGTCCACTCATTCTCTATCTCTCTATCTCTCGTATTGTGTCTGGCGGGCACTTACTCAACGGTTGATGTTGGGAAGTTGTATGTGTGCTATTTGCGTGGTAAACTCTGCTTGCGAGATGCAGGATTTGCGTGACGTCAGTATGACGCGTTGTTCACACGTGGCGTTGTAGATACCGCTACAATGTACTCGTAGATCGATAGAACTGATAACATAGTATACTTAAGACTGTAACTTTTAGTTCTATGGAGATATTTAACATTTTTGCTTTGGCAAACATGATTGTATATACAAGATGCATGCAAGATGGTCAAATAATAAAAGTTCTGTTACGTTTCGCCTTTCAGCCGTACAAAATGAAATAAAAAGTCAATTAATGGTTAAAACACAATAAGAAATTGGATGAATATAGAAAACAACACAAAAACAGTTTTAATGTTATTTGGTTCTTAGCTGTGACCCCGCCTGATGGTAAGCAGTGACGTTCAATACAATTACAACTCAATATAATTTAATACAATAAGTACAGTTTAATTGATCATATCAATAAATTTTATGATTGAGAAATTCTCGTATGTTATAATATTCTGTCTGACTTTTAAAGAGAAAAACTAACCTAAAGGTTGGTCTCTAACACGCTGTATACACCATTTGAACTTTGTCTTCTTATACATAGTATTAAGTTCATCTCATTGCCTCATAAAGATGTTCTCCCCTCGGCTGAACACACACCGCACAGTGCTGGTCAAACACAGAGTCAATGCAATTTAGATTGATAAAGATGAACTATTGACACCCCAGCCCGCCCTCGTGTAGTCTTGAGACGGTGATGTTTTTCTTGATAGAAGTTACAAGATAAATGTGGTTGGCTAGCTAAAGAAACATCTAAAAATGACGAAAAGTGAATTTGTTGTGATAAATGATAAATGATTTATTTTCTGTAAGTAGGTTTTTACAAACACTTTTACATGTCAATGTTTTTTTAGATAAGTTCGGCGTTTCCTATCTGACTACTCTGAGAAGAAAGGCCGAAACAAACTCAGAGGTCAGATTTTCAACAATCATTCACATATGTATTTCATATGTTTTTAGGTGTATAATTCGTGACGATACAATGAATGAATTTATTGGTGCACACCGTCAGTTTCTGAGAGACAGACGCGGCGGGGGATTGTTTCATAATATGTAGTGGTATAGCGGCAGTAGTTATCATTTCTAGCAAGCTCTTTCCAAGCATCTGCCAATTACAAACCATCGAAGATTCCTTTATTCCCTAAACGTAGCATTTAATTTTCATCAAGGTCTATTGCGCTATGAGAACGACACTGTGATAACAATGATCCTCTCATGCCACAGGCCACAGGCCACAGGCCAGCGAGCAGAAGCTACAGTCACCTTCTTAGGTCAATGGCAAATAAAAACTGTCCCCAAAATCCCGTGTCCCCATTAAGCAACAGGGCGGGGATCAGCGGCGCTAGTGTGTTTAGCAGTGGCTCGGTATCTGTCGACACATCGCCCTGACGCCTGGAGCCGTTTACTGCCGTTTAAGTGTCTCCACTTACGTCCCTTAGATTTTCCCAACGGGTGAGTTTCATTTGGGACGAAGATTTGGCATTTTCTGGAAAAGTTTCAATATTTTCCTTGACATTCGCCTAGTGTGTTTCGGCGCCGATTGCTTTTCGAACAACGTGAGACCAAAATGATAAAAAATTTTACTTAGCCCTTTCACGGTCAAGCAGCTCAATTGCTTTTGCAACTGCAATTAAATTTGTACTGTATAACATTTTCCTGACATTAAAATGACATACTTTTGTTCACCTTTACTCTGCAAATAAAAACTTTGACTACGTACATCCCATTAAAATTGAGTTTCTGTTCTAGAGGTAAAACCAATTTCTACGTTATTTTTTCAATATATTAGGTACGTCTGCTTATCTTGGTTAATCAATAATGCAGGTAACTTTCACTTCTGCCTTAAATACAGAAGGAAAATAGGGATTCCTTTTGCCCCCGGATCTCTTGATAGGTACGTCCAAACAGCTGTATCACATCTAGTAACTCCTAATTACGTGTCACGTTTCCCAATGAGGGATTCCAGTGTCCACTAGAAAACTTACGCGTAAGACTCTTGAAGACTCACACGACGCAATAGACGTTTTATGAACCATCGCCGTATCAGGGACGAGCCCATCACACACTTGACGAGCCTTTTATTTGGAGCCGGCAATTAGGTGCTGAGTCGGCTGGAGATCGGAATTTCGGAAGCAAGGAGAAAAGTGCGTTGGATTCTTGAAGTGTCGAGTGTTTCTTAGACGAACTGATAGTTTAGTTTATAATTTACTAGCTGCGCCTCGCGGTTTTACCCACATAAGTTTCGATCTCGTGGAAACATCGGGATAAAAAATATCGTATATATAAATCCTTGTCATAAACCATCCAAATCCCATCAGGAGTTGTTACGTGAAAGAGTAACAAACATCCATACATACATACATCATCACTAATTTTCGCATTTATAATATTAGTAGGATGGTAGGAAGTAGCATAGTAGGATTTCAGATTTTAAGATAACACCCTATAATTCTGCAATATTGATTCATGTGAAATATATGTAACACGTTCCTACGGGTAAAGATTTGGAACAACACAGTTCACACCATATGTATTACCACAGAACAATAAACAGTACTAACGTACAACACAACACTCCTTGGATGGTTTTATAAGAAGGTATACATTTTATAATTAAATTTAAAAGTTACCTACCTACTAACATAATATGGACTTTTATCAATTACTGTGCGCTTGGTCTGATATAATATTTTAAATTTCAATCATCATTTTGTCAACCATCACAAATATTTGTTTTCTTTTTTATTTTTTCTCAACTACTAAATTACCTACTACTTTATTTTTTTTATTAATTTTATGTTTTCTAACTCACCTACTCATCCAACACAATGAAAACTTCTCAATCAAAAGTAATTAGCATAAACAATACCTTGGACATCAATCATCACTTTCCACAAAGAGTTCACACAACAATATGTCATTATTAATGCAGTGGGTGCGTGTGCGCATTGATACGCACTGCGCTCACAAATTAGTCCGAGTAATTACGTTACACGGCGTAAATTCAATTTCATGATTGAGGAAGTAGCTTTTGTGGTCTAATTGTCACCTCACTGGTAGGAATCGTCATGCTTGAGGACAACAGAGGGTCGGGCAGAAGTGATCAATTGGTGTTTCATCTTTTTACTAGTTGTATTTGATTGTAGTGTCAGCGCCATAGTTGTGTAACACACAGTCACAGCGCGAATCATTTTGAAGAAATTTGCTATTCCATTACTTCTTATGTTCAAATTCAGACAATTTGAACATATGAAGTCGACAACGACGTAAATAGGTATTGCAACGATCGTGGTTGAACTGTCAAATTGAAAGCCATTGCTGATGTTAGTTTGTTTGGCACTTACCTCGCCGGTCTGTGGGGTGGTAAGTGGCTTTAACTGTTTGCTACAGTACAACTTACCTAAGGCAAAAATAAAGAAAATATGAATCTTGCAATTGCTATTATTAATGGTGCTATTATATCTGTAATTTTCTATTAGATGAATGGAAATTTTGCTCACACTATTTCATTCAAAAGATCTATTATAAAGAAACTATTTTGAACAGGTTATGCGGTACTTAACAGTCGGTAAATGATAACCCGAAGTATGCAAATGTTCATAGTTACCTCATAACTATTCTTTGAAAGAGAAATTATGGAAAGCCGGACCAAGTCAGTAATTCAGCTGTAGGTACTTGCGGCGAAAGTGATTCTGTCTCGTTGCTTATTTTATTATTTATACATACACAGTAAAATACCTACACGAAGATGAAAGAGAGAAATGTAGACAAAAATGTGTGAGAACAAGAAGAGAAAAATATGAATATGTAAAGTTTAAAACTAAAAATAGTAAATATACCTCCACATATAATGCAAAAATAATTACATAAGTATACTTAAATAAATACATAATACTAAAATACATATATACAAATTCTCACAGTATAGAGGAAAGGTAATGCTCTTTTAATTGACGTTTGAATAGAGAAATAGTGTTTAAATCAAGAATGCTAGGCGGAAGTGAGTTCCACAATCTTACAGCATGTACAGAGAAGGAATAAGAATAGTAACTCGTTTAATGAGGATGAGATGTTGTTCTGTCTCATATTTCTTAAAATTATTACAAATAAATATTTAAAAAATAGCGCCACGATCTTTTGTAACTTTCACAGTCAGTTTTAACTCAGAAAAGGTTGGCCGTTTTCTCAACCAATTCTAGGGTTACGGTCTCTTTTGAAATTCGAACTATTTTCATGTAGGTCGAATGAGAATCGAAAATAATGATACAACATAGTTTTCTATAAGTGACAGGTTAGTATGTGTCTGTACGATTCAAATTCAAATTCAAAATATTTTATTTCACATAAACCAACATGGGTACTTATGAAACACCAGAAGCTAGGTGCACGGCTCCAAATGGTCGTTTCCTATGGATAAGAGCCGGCAAGAAACTCCACACTTATTATTATGTGTATACTACCTACTCTATTGCTAGGAGAGTTTACATAATTTCCATCACAGATAACAGCCGTGTCCGTAAGGTCAAACATAAAATCAAACCAAAACAACATTTGACGGTCTCTACGATAATTTAGACATAGAACAGCACAGCCACATTAAGATGCAATAAATCGCAGCACGGGCGTTGCGCATGCATCGGTAGGTACTAGCCGCGGCATGCGGCACGACTCGCGCGCGACCACATTAAACGCGTGGACAATCGCGCGCCACTCACAGAGGTGCCGATAACTTATAAAACCATACACGAGAGACCAACTAAAAAGACCTACTTTTGTTTTCCCTTTACGCGGCACATTCTGTCATTATTCGTGGCACGTGGTCGCGAATATATAATGTTTTATTATTAGAGGTTACGACTTCACGCCTTTAGCGGCGCACTCCGACTGATAATACTTTCATTTGTTCCGAGAAGCAGTTATCTGCGTTGGCACCGTGTGCTGTGGCGAGTGTGTGCGCAGTTTCGTTTGTCCGCAGCTTTACGGACGATAAACGTTGCGTTGAAATAGTCGCGTAAACACGTCGCGGTGTCGCAACTCACCTTACTGCCTACATTACGTACGTGTCTACTAATCGCTCGGTTATAATAAACGTAATAATTCATTCTCATTTTATTCTTGTCCATAATTTTCTTAAAATTGCCTAGCAGTCTTGCATAACTGCTATTTATATTGCAAAAAAAAAAAAGAAATAGAATTCATTCCCTACATTTCATTTCAAATACTGTAAGTATATTATATTCTGGTCCTTATTATCACGAATTTCGAATAAAATCAGGACCAATTAGCTGAGCCTCTTTTTTCATCGTTATTACTATTTACGAATATGTCTTTCTATTTTCTTACCAATTTCCCCAACTTTGTTATGTGGTAAGACGTTCGATCTGTTCCAAACATCAAAGAAACAAACAAAAGAAACAACCTTAATTTGACTCCGTACTGAACATTGAAATGAACCGCTAAATCAGTTTCTACAATGGTCCTAACGAGTACTAACGACGGTAAAATTGTCAAAAAATTAAGGTTTAAACCGTTTAATTTGGGCATTACACGCGTTTTGTGTGGAGAAGATTAGCATCAATCATTCGGCGGCACTCGTTTGTTGGGCGCAAGCAGAGCGCGGAGCAAATCATAGTGCTGACGCGTCACACTGACACCCACATCCCGGTGGTGACGGACCCCTTACACTGTGCTCATGCAGATGGGGCAGTAGGCAGGATTCGTGTGAAGGGTTTGAGATAGTTGGGCAGTTGACTTTCGTCGAGTTATTGTTACAGTAGTGACTTGTAGGACGTCCAATCTTGACGCCACATATACTACTCCAGGTGGGATGGGACTTCGTTCAGCAAAGCCCTGAAAGGAACACAGGAAGCTCAGGAAATATCGGAAAATAAAGATCGAATAAAAGCAAAATATACAACTTAAAGTCACGATTGTACTTATGTTGTGATTTGCTCAATATTTAGTTAAAATATTTGTTATTAACTTTATTTATTGACTTTGCTTTCTGGACGCATCACTTTTTTCCAGGGATCACTTGTCATTTCTGCGCATTAGTCAGTGGCTGCGCCGGCGCAAGTCAGCATGTTGTGGGAGACGTCGACAATGCACAGGAAGTGTCGACCAAACCGAATCACACGCGGACATGCCACTAATTTTATATTAATACGCTCCCTCTGCTATTGTTCCAACTACGTGAGCACTTGTTGTATTGTTTGGTTGACTGACGGAAAATATTACCAAATCATGTCTGTGGCTCCATGGAAATTAAGAGATTGTTACGCCCCAGAAACAAGTCAATAATACCAAAGGACGCATTACAATTTCAAATCCAAGCGTTTCGAGTTTCACACTTTCGAAAAACACAACTTGGAGCCATAACCAATGTTAAGAGCCCATCGCTTGCAGTGAATTCAGCCTGTAAATAAAGCAATGAAATTCAAATATCAACACCTCTCAATAACATTTATCTAGTCGTAAACAAATTCGATTATACAACGTCATCAGAACACTATAGCGTCACAGTGCAATATGTCCTGCCCACGTTTGAAAAGCAATTTCAGCGCAAAACGAATTGCGTACAGAGGGACAGCGCTAGAAGTGGAGTGTTCTCCGAAGACAGCGGGCGCGCCTTATCGCGGCTGTAAATCAATATATGATTACAAATTTAATGCTACTGTTGGACTATAAATCAGAGATTTTAAATTACGAGGTACAAGCGACGTATCACGACGCGTGAGGCCCCCTAGTGGTGCGCCGTTGTGTCGACACTCGATAAATCCGGATCGCGGAGCTCGCGTGTTAGGGATGGACTTATAAATAGAATCGAGCCTGTTATAATTGTTTGATATTGATAAATCATCGACAGAAAACTGGAGTGTTAAATTGAAAATGACTGAAATGTTTAAGATTATTTTTTATGGGAATATTTTTATTGATTTATTTTAATGTCCGTCGGCTGCAATTTATTTTAAAATTTGTCATCGTGTTATTTCGAAATACTGCAAACATAGTAGATGGACACACGCATACATTTTTTTGCGGTAAACCTGGCATCGTTAATTTACAAGGCACAAAGTGTTGTTTATTTTTAATACTCATTTTAGCTCAAAATAATTGCACATATCTACTCAAACGAGTTTTATGAGGCCTCATATTGTTTTTACTAAGAATATAATTATATTTCAGTAAGTAGATACTTGATATTATAGTAAACACATTCTATCGATAAGTGTAAGTACGTCAGTGGCTACTCCCTATCTGTCAGCAGTATTTGCGCGTCACGATGATGTAGTGCACAATATGCACTGTTCGCGACTGTACCGTTTATGTGTCTACCATGTTCTACGATACCATATATTTCCGTTTTATTGCTACGAGCGATCGGGAAACAGACGCGATTTCTGACCCATAACACTTTTATACGCAGGAGGGTAGGCTCACAAGCAGATTTTATGTTAAAAGTTGCGTTAGATTCAATTTGCCTTGTTGGAATCTGGCAGGTTGTTTTTATTTTATCGATTTTTTTTCTTTTAAGCTTTGTATTGCCAAAAACACATTAGTATTTTAGTAAATTTCAGCACTTCTTGCATTTTCATTAACTTTACATACATAATTGATTGAGTTTAAAGTACATACTTAAACTCAATCAATATTGTCAATAAATCACCAAACAACAAGACCCATAATAACTCGCCTTTTAAAAAACTCTCAGTTACAACTATGCATTGCAACTGCAGCAGATAAATAACTTGTAATATAAATATCTGTCAACAATGGATAGCCTCAATAATTTACTGCACAGTGTGCAGTGCGCACGCTGTCCGCGGCTGTACCGCTCATGTGGCCAGGGTACTTGTACTTTACGATTTAGCTTTATTTCCATTACCGATTGAGTCTAGTGGCTAGGCTTGCACTTAGGCTGCTGACGAGTTCAAAGAGTTGGGTTCGATTCTCGGAAAAATCTGTTGGTCAGATTAAGATTAAACTAACACTCAAACTGTATAAAGTTATTTATACCGTTTGAGTGTGCTTCTATGACAGCTTCTAAAACTTTCAAGACCAGCACCGCCATTTCCGTGTTCAGTCGGGGTGCCGTGTCAGTATCCTCCTAATCAATGCTAGGTAGGGGGATACTTTACTCTGTCAGCCTACCTTACATATATATAACTCGATCTCTATTTACTTACTAAACGCCCATTTAAAAAATCCCTACCGTCTAGATCTTGTTGCCGCACGATGAATAGCGATGGATGAGCATAAATTAATGATGAAGACCTTTTACAGTTTCGAGTCACTCATCAAACTTACGAGTGATTCAAATCTATTTATATAATCATCTGCTTAGCCTTTTACCAATTATGTAAGGTCGGCTTCCACTACCACAGTATGAGCGACTGCCTATCGGAGAGCAGTTCAGTAGTAGCCCAGTAGGTAGTACTAATGGTCCCGACGTGCGACGTGCAGGTCGGTGGTTCGAACACAGTCAGGCGCTTTACTTCATGCTATCTATTTCATCACCACTACTCTCAAGACGGTGGGGGAAAACATCGTGAGGAAACCGGCATGTCCTACAACCACAAATTCGAAGATATGTGACATCTCCCAACCCGCACTGGGTGCGCGTGGTGGATTACTGCCGGCTCCCCCTCGATAGGTACGCATTTGTATATTATACCTTCAACACCTAGCTATTGCACGGTAGACCAACTACAATACACTCTGACATGTTTATAAAGTCTAAAACACATATTAAACAAAGAGCGGTTAAGTGAGCCGTAAAATGATTATTTTAACGTATTAATAAAGTAGGGTAGGCAGCAATTACGGGCAGTTCATCACGGTTGACAGGCCCGCACTGTCCACTGCATGCAGTAATAGTGATAAGTCCTTGAAAACAGAAAAGACCTTGGCAAGTTATGATGGTCAAAATGGTCCATCGTACATTAATTTAGAAACCATCACAATACCAATTCAATTAAATTGACTGACAGCATCAATAAAGGGGGCTAACCTAATTATCGTCGCCTGTGCAGCGCCGACGCCGCGAATCTAAAGGTGAAAATTACCTGATGGTTCATAAATCCCTTTCGGCTGTTAATTGACATTTAACACAATCATTAGATGCAATTGGGCGCGCTGCGCCCCTGCGACCATGGCCCTCGGTACGTGCGCGGCTCAATGAGCGCAAATTAACGCCGTAATGACCGGACCGGCCCGGTTCGTACCGGACCGCCGGCCGCGGACAATTAATGCGTTAGCAATCACGCATCGATGCTGTTTCCAATTGTAATACAACTGTTTGAAGTTGATTGTTTATTTTTCAATTATTTTTTTTATTTTGATGCAGCTTTGAATAATTTTAAAAATATGTTTTTGGTTAGCTTTGATTTATACCTACGCTGCATATATTAACTGAACAAGTAAGTCAAGATCATCATCATCTTCCTAGCTTTTCCCAACTATGTTGGGGTCCAGTCTAACCGGATTCAGCTGAATACCAGTGTTTTACATGGAACGACTGCCTATCTGACCTCCACAACCCAGTTATTGGGTATTACGATACCCCTTGCTAAGACTGGTGGTCAGACTATCGGACTTCTGACGACCCGTAACGACTGTCAAAGGTCTACGAATGACAGCCGGGACCAACGGCTTAACGTGTTTTCCGAGCCACGGAAGTTTCTCGGTATGTAAATATGGTCACCCATCCACAGACCAACCGCGGCAAGCGTAGCTTAACCTGACCGATCGACCTGAGCGGCTGTTATTATTTAGCCACGAGCCCCTCTAACAAGTATGTACAAGATATCTATCTTTAATTGACAGATGATAATGGCATTACAGAAATATTGTGTGAGGCGAATGTACTACTCAGACATGTCAGAAAGCATAAAAAAGTAAGAGTGACCCACGAACTACTAGTGTAAGAGGGAAGCTCAGCGAGGCTAGCAGGCTTTAGTAGGTATGTGTCGTATGGCAAGCCGGATTGTGGTTCTTTATTATGACGACATGTATACAACACGCAACATTTTGAAGTCAAGGCTATAATTCTATGAAAACCATAAAAAAACAGCTTAAAATGGACATTTTGGCCGACCATGTCTCTGGTAAAACCTTTCGAGCATTGTGAAAGAGAACTAAAGGGTGAGGTTAGCGTGTCAGTAACTGTGGGGGATGTAGCGAGCCTGAGGATGTAGCAAACTTATCTTTAATTCTTACAACTTATCGTTTTAATAAAGTAATTTCACCACTATCCTCTTGCATTGGGGTTCTGGTAAAGCTCCTTCGATTCTACAGAGCGTCGGGCATATTTGCTAGTGTAAGGCTCGATAACTTCAAAGCAAACAGCTTCTCTGATGCGCCGGGGTCGAGGGAGCGCCAACGTAATCCAAAGGATGATTTCTGAGAGGCCACACTCTGCAATGCTGGGGAGATTTATCCAGTTTTATGTGATGACACTTAGTAGGAGCAGAATTCAAACAATATAATAGAGCTGGAGTACAAAGTAGTGCGAGCTGCACGGTATTCGACTTGAAAGTTCAGGTTTCGCACAACATGTGTGTGTTTATTTATTTGAGTGGGTGACGGGCAGAATGTGGCCCTGGATATAACTGGAGGACTTCGTTGGTTATAATGAGACAGTAACTAAATAACGAAATAATAACTTAATTACATACAAAGGTTTTAGCAAAATAGGTAGCTTACTTAAACAAAATAGATCATTACCTACGCTTTCCGTTCGTGGGCTGCGATGAGATGTGTCCGGACGATAGCGCGCGGTTATCTGCGGCAGCACGCTCTGCTGAAAGTGACGCCGACATGACGCGCGTGTCACTACGTTGTCCATTTATCTGATATAATGAGGTGAGATCGATTAATAAAGCTCGTAGTTTTCATTAAAATTATAATTTTCTCCGTTGTTGTAACAATATGGCACGTCCGCATGCGGTGAGGTGCGACCCGGTGTTCAGTGCGACGACGCGGCGTGCGGTCAGTTGCGGTCATTTGCTCTACTAGACATGACGCGCCTGTTATTATGCTGTCCATAACATCGAATACTCTGAGGTGACTTCAATCAATTAATTTGCGAAGTTAATCGATGTCGTAGTCAGATGTCGACACTAGGTATTCAGAAATCTGTTGGGATATTAATGAGCAAATACGGAATAGTAATAATAAATGCATTTATTATAGATTAATTAGATGTCCATAAGAGTTAGTAACAAAGGTCTTGTAGCCACAACTCATCACATCACATACCACGTTTTGAGAACTGTTAAAGACACATGAAAGCGACCAGTCCCGTGAAGAACTGACACCACGTTTTGACAACTGTTAAAGACACATGAAAGCGACCTGTCCCGTGAAGAACTGACACCACGTTTTGACAACAGTTAAAGAAACATGAAAGCGACCAGTCCCGTGAAGAACTGACACCACGTTTTGACAACTGTCAAAGAAACATGAAAGCGAACAGTCCCGTGAAGAACTGACACCACGTTTTGACAAGTCATAAAGAAATACGGAAGCCATCAGCCCTGTGAGGAACTGACAAGATTTTGATAAGTGTCAAAGAAACAAGAGTATCAGGACTGCAGGTGCCACACGCCGTCATAATGTTCTTCAGGAACGCCAGTGCAGTCCAGCTTCGGTTCGCGGCATCTTGCATCTTCTATCTCCTATCGCCGCGCCTGACGAGTTCACTACACAGATCTTCAGATAACGGTGGCCGCCTCGAAATAGAAGCGCGGATTACTATGCACATATATTTATGCCTTCGGCGGGTACGCCGTGCCGTGCTCACAAACAAACAGGCAACACCGTGCAAAATCATTCGACAACAGTGCGCTGTGGTCAGAATTACGTTACTTCTATTTATTATATTTGTGGCGATTTGGTGGTGATTGGTCAAAAAACTGCGGGGGAGGTGGATGAATAAATGATCAACCGATACGTACAAGCTCATATATTGGACTGGCGCAGCAGTCGTTCTCTTAAAACTAAGTTACTAACCTACCCTATTATTGCACATCGCAATCAATAGGTACCCACATAACATCCCTCCACCTTTACTCAGAAGAACTTCTTGTAATCTACTGCGGGTATATTTCGTTTCGAGCGCGTGCCTGTCTCGCTTTCTACAGAGGCTACTGGAAGCACTTCCTTTTCCATGGAGTGGTCGCCGTGAACAACCGCTGATGACGAGTTTTCTGGTTGTTCTGTTAGCTCTTCCACGGGGATTCCAGCCGGCAGCTGTTCGGAGCTTGTTGGATGTGTTGGCAGGATAAATGCGGGAACTATCTCTTCGCATGTACCATCTTCCCTCCCTCTAAATTTGAGCAACTGGTTTGTATGTCTTTTGACGGTTTGACCCGTTTCACTCAGCTGTACCAAA
>VKGM01013815.1:0-14319 GCA_007844875.1 Busseola fusca | reverse complement strand
GGACACGGCGGTGCTCCACCCAAGCGGGGCAGACCTCCACCGTATGCTCCACCGTGTCCTCAGGGCGATCCACGCAGTGATGACACCCTGGCGTTTCCTCCCGCCTTATCCGGAACAGGAACCTCCCAAAGCAGCCGTGCCCGGTGAGGACCTGCGTCAGGCGGAAGGTGAGGACGCCGTGGCGCCTCTCCAGCCACTCCTCAAAGAGGGGACTTACCGCCGCTATTATGGCGTGCCAGCCCTGGGTTGCGACAATCGCGCTCTCCATGTCGCCATGAGATCCCGCCGGAGCTCTGTCCGCCGCACCGTGATTTCTCGCGGCAGCGGAGTTGTGCCCCGGCGTTTGGCCTCCTCTCGCCACTCCCACGTGTGGGCGAAGACTTTGGCCTCCAGATCCCATGGCGGTAATCCGGCAAGGAGGTTCTGACATTACCCTTAAGTCTAAAAACGATTCAAGCTAACAAGTACTCGTACTTATATTATTTATCTGTCATTTCCCAAGGAAATATTTCAACCTTGAAATTACATAAGCTAATGTAATAGTTGATTGCGTATTAGATAAGCATAATGATACTTAAGTTGATGACACATAGACTACATTGAATGACAATTTCATTAAAGAGCACAGTAATGATACCGATGAAGACATACTCTTAACATACATTCCTGTGATATATTGCTACTGCAGCTTATAGATTTGAAAGTGAATAACTGAAGAATACAACACAATTCAAATTGTACAATAAAATCTATGCTGTTTGCTATAGGCTGGATTACACGAAGTCGTACGACAGGATGTCAAAGTTGACGAGGGTTGTAGTCGCGACCCCTGCGGCCAGCGTCGGTTTCAACGGCGACGACAGCTTATCGCGAATTTCCGATTCGATCAATAGCCAGGACTTCGAGCAATCTACCTTACAACAGTTACAACTCATTTTATGAATTGTGCTATACTTAGTTGATAACATTGTTTGTTTCGATGGCTAGGATTTGTTTTCGATTGTAGTGTCAAGACTTTTGACATTTCTGTAATAGTGTAACGACTTCGGAGTATTAGAAAATAGAGAGGTGGGAATTGCCTATAATATGGCTGCGTAATAAAACTAAATATATAGTAACACCAATGATTGAATGATTTAATGGAAAGTAAAAGAGCTCCAGTGGGCTTTTTTACCATGGGTTTACAATGCGCAAACCGATCCCTACTTTTAAATCGATCGCTCAAAATTCGGGCCAGTCACTGTAGAAGACTACAAGCACGTACTCGAATACACGTGCACCGTTTTAGGGATACTACAAACCTTCGTATACCCCAAGCCTCAGAGTAATAGTCATAACAAATAAAGGTAATTGTACTGTAGTATATGACAGGAAGAAATAGCTACATTACTCATAAAGTACTCACGTGATTAAAATTTTACGAACTACACGGAAAATAAACAACGCAAATTGCATTTTTTACGCCATTATTTCACCGTGGTAATACCAATTAGACAGCGCTATATTGATGAGTACTTTGACCAAGGTTTAAATAATATTCTAATAATAATGAAACAAAGGCGTTCAGTATTTTCACGGGTCAGGGTGTCGGAAAATGTTAACAAAATTAGCTCAGACTTTTTAACGGCTTGCGGCATTACAATTGGGTGGCACGAAAAGGCGGGGTGCGACATTTCGCGCGCTTTCCTCGTCACCGGCGATGTAGGTCGAGTCAACATCTAGCTAGACCTGTTTACCTTTTATCTAGAGTGTGACGGCTCACTTACCGCTATTACAAATATTTTCCCATAACTCCGATGTGCTAAATGCGTCCGCATTGTCGTTTTTGTAACTGAGTTAATTAGTACCTAGTTGTGACGCTAGAAAGCAAACACGATGGTTAACTTGTGTATACTATCATTTATCAACGAATCAACAATCTCACCCATTGTTTCCAAGATATCGTTAACACTTTTCACTAAAATAAAAGAATTAATATCGTCGGTACCAGATCTCTCTTAATGATTGCTATGTTAGTTGGTATTGCAATAAAAATGGAAAGTTTAATAGCTCTTGATAGTTTTTTCCCTTTCCTACGCACTAAACAGTCGGACGCCTCCGACTGACCTGAGACATCAGTTACGGGAAAGTGAATCACTTAAAATGAGATCTCTTTCATTTTCACATCTAAATTAAAATGTGAAGGGAGATGTCGATGTGAAAAGATTAGCATTATGAAACCTACTTGACAAGATAAAACAGATAATCTCCATTATGGAACCGAACCTTTTCGACCGTTCTATTTTCCCCTTTTTGAAACGAACTCCCCTGCTCAATTAGGAAGATGTCCCAAATAACCCTTTCACGGACGCGTCTACTCGATAAGATTGGGGACTATTCAGAAAATAAGCGTCAACAAACAACAATAATACGACAAAGTAAATGTCGGACTATAAAAAGTCAATTGGGAGTTTCTCGTGTTATGGTAACGGTGATAAGCTGATTGTACAATAGTTTGTTTGCGGTCACTATGGATGGCAAGCATTTATAGATGACAAAGTAAGGGTAGCTGTACTTTACGTTAAAATTGCAGATATTGTTTCGTTTATGCATTGACACCGGTCAATGCATAAACATTAGAGTAGAGATTTAGGTATTTTAGGCACTTTTATTTAGGCATTTTAGGTGGAGAATACTGATTCTCTACCTAAAATGTAGATACGTAAAAATAATCCAACATAAAATATCACAACTCTAAAACTCTACAAAACGAAGGAGGAAGGAAGTATGTCACGGAACAGCATACTTTCCATAATATTACCATACGTCACATAAATAAAACTGGTCTAAGTATACATCCCTGAAGCATCCCTCAAGTAGCTTGTGGCAATGCTAAAATCCATTACGTAATGTAGCCGACCTATTTCCCAGAAAGGGTGGGGGACCCAATGTCGCAGACGAAAAGGTTAAACTTCACACAAACGCCACCCGTACGGCTATAAACGACCGGCACGGCTTATCTAGCACAAGTGTGAGTTTGGGTAAGTGGACAAATTTACATGGGAGTCTATATGATTACCATAATTAAATTTCATGTTACCAAAAGTTGTTGATGTAGGGGAAATTGCATGTTAGAATAACGAGCTGTAAAAATTGAATTTGGATTTTGCTACTTACTTAGGAAATAGAGCATCTGGTACGATGTGATTTAATATATTATCTAATATAGAAAACTCTCGTGTCACAATGTTAGTTACCTTACTCTTTCGTAACGGCTCGACCGATTTTTATGAAATTTTGTGTACATATCGGGTAGGTCTGAGAATCGGCCAACATCTATTTTTGTTGATTTTTGTGGCAAAACAACGTTTGCCCGGTCAGCTAGTAATTATATATGCTGCTTGACGTAGAAGATATTCAGGGTGGAGGGAAAAAACGCGAAAGCTGTAACCATGAATATAGCACATGATTCTAGAACACCTAAGAGTACAAATATTTCGTCAGTTATCAATAATAAAAAACTGCTGTTTCATAGAAAAGTGTAATATTTGTACATTTTGTGTGCATTGTGCATAGAACAGTAATTTAAATAACCAAAGAAATATTTCAACGCAGGGGAAGTTCAGAATCATGTGCTGAATCCACAGTAACCGGGTGCGCGTCAATGTCCCTGTATTATGTTAAGTTATGGAGGAAATGTTTTCTTAAGAAATCAGGAACCTAATTGGACAAACAACTAACCGTCTAATGTGCAAACATAAGATAGGTAGATAGATACATGGTTGGGTTTACGCCTATCAAGCGATGGATCGAGGTATATTAACTATACCTATGGAATTTAATTTTGTTTTGCCTTGAACATCTACGGGACAAGGTGCTATCGATTCAGCGAAAGGTCAGACAAGGGCGTGTGGACAATGTAGATTTACTTTGTTCATCATAATTTAATTACCAATAATCAAGGTAGGTTTATACACACTAGGGAAACATAATACCATGTATAAGAAATTAAGAATCTTACTAGTTGGTGAAGTATTAATTGCAAAATGTACATAAATCTGATGCTACTCCTGTGTAACTGTGGGCCAGTATGGCCTGTGGACTTTACCTTTGTATCATTCAATATATTACATGGAAAACATGGATTCGGAAACTCGTCTCATTGATATTGATTTGCATATTGTAATAACTCTATTTTGTATTTTTCCAATAAATAGTTGATATTCCTTTTGCGGAGTCTAAAGAATATTAAAAATCGCTCTTGCTAGTTACTTCTTCGATAAAATTACGTGAGAATTTACTTTAACACTTGGTAATGGCTACAACGCAAAATAATGAAGATACTTGTTGTGTAATTAACTGACTAATTTGATGAGTGATAAACGTTTAATGACATGCGTGACAACATTTGGTGTCGATAAACTAATAAACTTTCCCAAGAAAGATGCGCGTAAGAAGTCAGGGACAGTCATTAACCCGGCTGTAAACAATTCAGGCCAAACAATCGGCTCGATGATGGGAAGGGACACTTGGAGCAAACAGACGCTATTACCGGAGCAGACGAACATGACTCATCAAATTAAAACTTACTGACAAACGGACGTTTGCTCTGATCACACAGAACCTCGGCGAAGAAGTTGATTTCATCAAAGACATGCTCATAATTGCCTCTAACATTTAAATAACAAACCCAGAAATGCAGCAATGACAGACAATTTGATTTGAAGCTAATTTTGTACTATGTTGATGATTTGCCAACCAAATAGTGCATGAGCAAAACAAGACACAAGTACGATGAACTCGATAAAATGAAATCGACGCAGAATATTACGATCGTAGCAAAGGGTAACTATTTGTGGAAAATTATAGAAGAAATAAATCAAGTACATAACGATAATTCAAGAATAAACTGAGTAAGTTATGGAAGCAATAAATTCCGCTGGCCGACGGCGATCACTTAGCGATTGCGCTTTGTTATCGTGCGAACGAATAACAAGTTACAAGATTTACCACTACGTGTGACCTGTAACTTGATTCATATCTACTGTTCATTGCATTTTGATATTATTGACAGAAATGCCCACTAACACATCACAGTGCAAATAACTGTCAGAATATCATTCATTTCTGTATCAAGACCATTAGTCAAGATAAAGTGCATTGTAACATGTAACGGTTTATTCATCAAAAATTATGTCAGTGCATCGAACCCTACGCAAAAGACATTACAAGGTGCTTACGTAATGACCAACAGTTGAGCAACAGACAATTGACTCAATAAAGACGAAAACACTCTCAAGTGGGCTAGTATCACTATTAATATAGCATTAGGGACACAACCGCTTCTCAACAATTGCAGGGAATTGAACACGTTGTCGTAACGCATTGTACTTTGACTAGGAAATTAACAAGCGAAGCTGAACCGCTATGAAATGCTAAAAAGTAAAAAATACAGTAGGCGCCTTTACAAAAGTATCTGAATAGGTTGAAGACAATGGGGCGGGTCGACAAAAGGCCGTTCGTCCAGGCTTCGCGGTTGTGATGCAGGGAACACAATACAGTTCCTGTGCGGTCGAGTGACTCAATATACCCGCATATTGTGATATAATAAGCATTAATACAACATAGTGAAACGTTCCCTTTTAAATTATTGCCTTGAAACTAATCGTCGGTGTGAGCGTGCATTAAAATTGAAACAGTTATTTAAACTTAAAATTAACATGTAAATGTAACGATGTTTAAGGAAACATCTACGATTACAAATACTGGAAATAGAAGCAATCCGATACAGGGTGTCAAGGAATTAATAATGCGAGTCGGTGTCTCGTCTCGTCCACCGGCGACGTGGCTCCGTCGAGCACGTAGGGCAAATAGGGCAAATAACTATTATCAATGGCCCGCGCGGAAGTCTGCTATCAATCAACGACCAGATAATGGAGATGTTGAACCCCCGTTACGCACACCGGAAGCTGGCTATTCGACGCTTCGTCGCTACTTTTCGGCAATTTTATTATATGTCATGACGATACATTTTGATAGCTTTTAGTAAGGCACAATTTGGTAACTAAATCGGACCAAAACTAAAGAGCATGTTGAACAAGAATTTGCGTATTGTGTTAAAATAAAAGCAAGCATTACTGTTACAATTTTAATAAATTCAGATGCTAGTATAATTAATTCTTCACAATTAGTCGTTGTCTCCGGCAGACGGGTCCAGACTGCCCCGTCGTACTTCGTCTCCGTATATGGAACCGGGTCTAGTATCGTCGCACGCCTGATTCACGACTCGAAGGTCGCTCCCACTACAACGCTTCCGTTATTACTCAGTGGGCAGAACACGTTTCGAACATAGCATCATGCCATTGACAAAACGACAACAACAAAATTAATGTGGTTGCATGTAAATTAGATATGAAGGAAGCAGGAGATAGACCGAAGTACGTATACGAAATCGGCTGGAAAGATACCATAAATATTTAAGGCGTTGTTTGTACGTCAGTACTTAAATATGTAATGCAATGTGAAGTCTCATTTATTTCCTGCCAAAAAGCGATGGTAAATCATTCGATACACATGTACTTAAAGTATATGCAGTAAATTTTTCATGTTAAGGATTACAATCGCATAAAAATTTCGGAAATATTTATGTTGTATGCTCGGAACTGTTTTATTGCGGGATCTATATTATATTTTATGGAGTTGTTTCCTTACCGAATGCGAAATACGCTAAGTGAAAAGTGTGTGGCGCAGCGTAGGTAGTCGTGATGCGATCGAGCCTTACATTGCATAACCACCATGATTCATACGTGGTTCATGTCGCTTAGTCTTATTATAGGTAGGTATACGGCTGTTTACGACTGCATAAACGTTAAGTTGTTAATAACTGTCAGTTTACAAACAATAGCCATGGCGAAACAGCGGCTAAAGAATATAAATAGAACACTCGTCACGAGATTAGAATTGAACATTACAGCGTGTATTTTAACAATAGACCCTCAATTAATTTCGCCCGATCGATTGGTATTACTGGCACTGTTTTTGCGAACTCATTCCAATCTACTTGGCTTGGAATGAGTTGAACTACTAGATCTATGAAAATGCAATCCTCATACATAACTAACTACTGAATGACTTATGTGATCTTGATCACATAAACATTGGCAAATAGATTAACGTGACAAATGTAACTGCTAAGCAATTAGTTAACCAAACAACATTCAACAACTATTAGTTACTTAGCAAACCGTTTATTTTTTTCTCAAATATGTATAAATTGTGAGCGCAGTGCTGTTCAAACAGTAGGAAGCTAGCCGGCGTTTAATAATGTTATGTGTAAATAACATGCGACAGCTGAAAAACATTGACAGAATAGTAACTCGCGAGTAACAGTACGTAAACACTCAGTAAAGCTTGTAAACGTTTCAAAACAGGTCGATTTGTTATGTAATGGACAATCTCAGTGTTTCACTTCTCAGCTTGGTATATTAAGTATTATTGTTACTGAAACTGAATAATCAGGATAGCTACAGCAGCAATACATACATACATAATCAGCCTATAATGTTCCCACTGCTGGGACACAGGTCTCCTCTTGGTGTGAGGGAACGCAAATGGAGTATAGGTTTATTCATTGATTTTGAACGTCTATGTAAATTTTGTTTTTTTTTTTTGGGTCGTAATCCACCACGCGGGCCCAGTGTGGGTTGGTAGATGTCGCATGTCTTCGAAGTTTTGGTTCTAAGACATGCCGGTTTCCTTACGGTGTTTTCCTTCGCCGTTTTGAGAGCAGTGGTGATGAAATAATTTACACAAAGTAAAGCACCTGACGGGGTTCGAACCTACGAACTGCACTACGACTGAAGCAATAACCATATTCATCCAAAACGTACGCCTTTAACTACAAAACTTTATCCATACCATAGGACGTATTATGATAAAAATAGTAAAAGTTAGTTAAACTACCATGGAAAGCATATGTTATCAATATCTCGGAATTCAGCTAGCAACGACAAAAAGCGTGTTAACATTAAATGTCGATAACATTCATCAACCACGCATGCTTATCAACTGTACCGGGACGGATTGTATTCTGCAAAACAGAATTCCGTCTAAATCCGTGCCACAATACTGTTTGTGTTATCATTTTAATGACTGTTGTTAAACTGTTCAGCTGATCACAACGGATATAGCCAATCATAACATTGACATATTTGTATCATTTGAGAGGAATGCTGTCTTTGTTGGTGGCGACGCTACACATAAAACAGAGACTGAAGACGGAGTGAAGATTGAAGAAATGTTTAAAAAAATGTATTTACATTTGCTGCGAATGAGTAGCTTTAGAGAAGCTGAAAATGGGGACAATTGTAACTAATAGATTCCCATTATAAAATTCTTTAAAACAAAATCCGCTGAAATTATATACAAATTGTATATACATAGCATTAGCAGACCACGTTTAAGTGCTTCATAATGAGATCTGAATCCATCAGTGACGATTTTCTAGATAATGACGATAATATCAGTTTGGATGTTAGACTATTGGACACGGTTGGACGTTAATGATATTTCCATCTTATAATGGACTGTAACAAGACACCGGAAAATTCTATAATGAAAACCTTGGTGAGAGGAAATTGCATAGTGCAATAAAATATTCGACAAGGACTATACTGAAATATACATACATGCATTATATCTGTCGTTAGATACATATAGGGGCAGAAAGGCTATTTAAAGAAGTGCAACACACACACAAACATTATCCTTTGAAAAATCTTCATTAGCTGATGGATTTGCTTCCCGTAAAGGAGTGAATCTTTCATATTTATCACGCCCATCTGACCGTTGGCTGCATGTTATAGCTTTACGTTTACGCATTTCACGTTTAGATATTCTGAACGTGCACTCAAAGCTTTGATGCTTTCAACTGATAGTGATCCTGCTCCCACCAACTTTGTACCAACCATAAACAAATTCGTACTTGAATAGTTGAACGATTCACAGTCGACTTCCTGCGTCACGTCATCGTATGCGATCAACCGTGTCACTGCTCTGTTGATACTTGTGACTGATAAGGGAGGGCCGAGGCTACAGCCCAATGGGTGCCTAATCTGTGATCATTGATCTATTACGTGATTCTGTTTTTGGAAGTTGAATATTAAATATTTAAATGAAACAATAACAGGTTTGATTCGTGACATGAAGACGAAATTGGAGAAGTATTCTTTGTCTACCAAAAGACTATAATATCGCTTGAAATCAAATGAAGATGTGAGGAGCTTGTGGCTGAGTAATAACGATCTGGTTAAGCTAAGCTAGCTGCGGTCGGTCTGGGGATAGGTAACCAGTTTTACATACCATTCCGTGGCTCGGAAAGCACGTTATGCCGTTGATCCTAGCTGTAATTCGTGGATCTACAGGTCGTCAGGAGCCCGGTTTTACCGAAAGGTTTCGTATTATTACCCAGTAAATGGGTTGTGGAAGCCAGATAGACTCCATGTAAAATACTGGTACTTTTATGCATCTGGTTAGACTGGAAGCCGACCCCAACATAGTTTGGAAAAGCTAGGCAGATGATAATGATGATCGCGTGGAATCAAATATTTTTAGACTCAACCGACATCTATATATAAGTTCAAATATAACATGTATTTGAACTAATGATTGGTTTGAAACCTGGAAAGAGTACATACAATATTGCGCTAATGGTCCCTCTAGCTGGATAAGCAAAATTAAATTTGCTCAACAACATTATTACCATTACTTGGAATTTACATTCATTATCTTTGTTAATTTTGACGGCTTGGCTTATCCATTAACAAAATAGGACACGGACGTTTTAAAGGAATAACAGACCCTCGTAAATCTTCCTTAGAAGATCATAATTGTTTTAAAATGTTTCTTTATTGTTGGCAACAACACTGTAATGTCAGAAAAATAAACAAAAAACGATAAATAAGATCAATTTAGGACAACACAAGGCAAAAACGGAACGAAATATTAGCAAAGGTCGTAGCATTCAAGTTAAGGCAATCTCAACAATAGAGGGAAAAAATGTTTGTATAAGACAAAAATAGATATAGTATAACATTGACTTACGCCCACTTTATTTGCCGTTCACCAAAATTTACATAGACGTTCAAAATCAATGAATAAACCTATACTCCATTTGAGTTATCTTTAGACAAAAGAGGTTAATAGAAGCAGAGATGCACAACATTTGATTTTCTAGACGAATTCAAATTTTATTGATAAATAATGGTTTCAATATCAAATATTAACAACTCAAAAGATAATGTTAATAACGATAACGAAATAAAAACAAAACAATGACACGTAACAACTAAATAACGTAAATCGGTAAAAAACAGGTAAGATAGCATTCACTAGTATCGATAAGTGAATAATTCCTACACAGGTACGTATTTTGGCGGAAGCCATTTTAACCCGGCAAAATACAATTACGCTACGGTAGCGTATTATTAGTTCATCATATGTACGTGTACAATGTACATCATTATAATACGTGCGTTGACTTTTCCACAAGAATTAGTCAAAATTCGACGAGAAATTGAGAATTCGACGAGAAACTATAAATAGGGTATAGCAAATTGATGAGAACTTCAACGTATATACCTGTCTGTTATAAATATACACGAAACGAACCGACGAAGGCCAGATATAACAGCCACGGGCAGTTCAAAACATCAGATACCATCATTTGTAACATATCGTTGGCAGTTGAGAAACTGCCAAATGAAGTAATGGCCGAATGGTACACCGAAAACCATAATTAACTAACTGCTAAGTGGAGAACGACCTACTCCATCAGTTTTCAGAAACGATCCGTTTCTACATTCAGCATGGTAGAAAGGCAAGTGAAAACCAGTTAATACTCATGTACCATAACTGCTTGTGAAGCAAATGGTTACCAGAATTTTAGACAAAAACAATTATCAGCGAGGAAGCCCACTTTTTAAAATCAGAACTTTATTAATAAGAAGATTGCTAAATCAACGGAAATTAGCACTAAATGTGCATTGTCTTTTATTGAAGCGACGTTAGATACACAAATGATGACTAGAACATAGAATTGGTCACTTCATTATTCATTCTGTAAAAGGAAGTAATCATCATAATGACACTTCACACTTCCTAAAACAGATAGCACATAACAGTCCTAATGCAGAACATGTAAGTATGTGAAACACCTTTATTATTTGCACAGCTGTAGTCCATTTCAATAACACAATACAAAAATATGACTGTATTGATATTAACTGACACATTTAATAAGTAGGTACCTACCAAATTTGAGCAAATATAAATGAAATGCTTGTGAAAGATTCGACACCAGTTTAGAAAGTCCTAACAGTGGTATTCGAGACCCCTTTAATTGTTTTTTTAGATAAAGACTTCTTCTGATGATTAAATAACTTGAAGGTAAATGGCCCTTTGAGGATAACGACTTCACATTTAGCGATTCGCAGGGTATGAGAAAAAACAGACTTATGATGTGAAAAGATTAAAAACTGTTAATCTATCTTTAACCTAGATTTATGATGAAAATCTTCACAAGGTAGATAAGTCGGTCATATCTCTAGAACCTCCGGCCATTTATAAAAATTCTAGGAGAATAACCGATGAAAAAACTAGTGCCATCTCAAACACTAAAGTAACTTTAAACAACTCCCGGCGAAAAGACAAAACTTTAGTTTTAACTTAAACATCGAGACAAAATCAACTGTGGCAACTGGGAAACAAGGGCTGAGTAAAATAATTATTCTCTTTTCTTTACATTGTAATACGGGACGGTCAATATAAGGAAAGGTATGTAACTCACAAAAAGAAACGAAGCAAGGTGCGTTAAACTATGCACGACAGAAGTGAAGTTCTAAAAATATAACATAGGAGAGTTTCATAACAAAGTTTCAGTACTTCAGTACTCCGATATCCGAGTAATGATCGTGTACTTTGTAACAGTAGTAGACAGTACGGCTTCAGGAAATCCTTGGAAAAAGGTAAGGGAGCTATATGTATTCTTGGAGCTTTTTCTGACATATCGTGAGAGTTTGATAAATACTATACATATATCACAAGTGAAGATACCAAAATAATGAATCACGACAAAGTCGATTAAGTCGTGGTGTATATAAGTGACTACAATAAGCCAAAGGTTCAAATGAATACAGCAATTATTATGACTGACACAATCACAACTGGCCCCGTGTGTAATGATAAATCATCATTACACACTTATTAATAGATTTACATATTAACTTCCAGATGACGAAAGAATTACAAACAACGATAAATCAACTATTAGAAACAATTGATTTATCTTAAGCAAGCAAAAATCAAAGTTTGTAATGAACTGAGCACCAATTTAAACAAAAATAAACTGTTTATAATAGTTGATTATTGATAACTAATAACAGCCTCATAGGTCAATCGATCAGGTTAAGCTACGCTTGCCGCGGTTGGTCAGTGAATGGGTAACCATCTTTACATACCGAGACCTCCAGACCAGAGTCCGTGCCTCGGAAAACACATTAAGCCGTTGGTCCCGGCTATCATTCGTAGATCTTTGACAGTCGTTACGGGTCGTCAGAAGTCCGAAAGGCTAGGCAGATGATGATGAATAGTTCATTATTGATAAATAAATAATATAAAATTGGGATAGGAATGAATCAAATAGGGTTATTAGAAACGAGAGGTTGTCAATTTCCTTACTGAATTTAATTTTATTAAACTTTCCCTTCAGAATATTTGCTTGCACCAATGCTAGCTTTGCTAACCTCTTTAGCCCTAATGACATAGGAAATTGAGGCAACTCTTTTGGTATCTTATACATGTAGGTAATCTGTTCTATACGTACCCCTGACAGGCAGCATAATGTTTACGTTTTATGTAAAGTGCTTTTTATGCTATACAGTTTATAAGTACTTACGAACGATCGAATCGAATTACTGCACGAACATGCCTGTTAAAGTGGCGTGGGTGATCGAAGATGTTTATGTGCATCGGAGATTGCATGCGAGCATCTTAGAAACTCGCCCACACTAGATGAGCTTGCCGTGTATAGTAATATTCATATGCGAACAAGTGTACCAAATGATCCCTATTGTGTTCATCCTGCTATCGAAATAGAAGCAAACGAAAAAATACAAAGCTGGAGTTGCGCTTCGTCGGTTTATAAAATGAAAGCTAATGAACGATGACATTCTTGATTGTATGACTTTTGTTAGAATTTAATAGATAACGGATAAATTTTATGTACGCACGGCTACACATCAAGCTATATATAACCAGTATAAGTTGACTTGTGATAATACAAGAAAAGTCTATACAATGCGAGGTCAGCTAAAACTGGAAATTCATAGTTTGAGATATATGTACTAGTTTCCCGCACGCTCGCTAGTGTGAATGTGGATGGTTATAAACCCAAAGAAACCATTTAAATGAAATGTCAAGAAATCTGCCAGTCGGCAAAATGAAGATAAGATTAGAGGACGGACAAAGAAACAATAGATATTTTATGTGAAAGATGATATGGCTGTAAAGGGGGTGACTACTGAGATGACGGAATAATGTGATGAATGGAAAAAGAAGACATACTGCGTTAATACCAAATAATTTGGGAAGAAGGGCGATGACTGAGGAGGATGATAACTCGTTACTCAATGCGTAACGTGACCTATATGATTCGCAAAAGTGCTCTCTCCCAAGTTGCGCCACACGCAGCGTAGTACGTGCGTGACATGTGATTGATTACTTTAATTACCAAAATTAGAACAAGAGATAGCTGATTTATCGTGGCTCTAAAAGCCGATTGGAACGAATCTTTGGCGCTACCACATAACGGGCTAAATTGTTTTATCTACATTCCTGCCATCGAGACGATACGAGAAATAACGAACCGAATTTTCACATGGGAATATTGCGATTTTTGGTACTGCAAAGTAAATAATAAAGACCCTGCAATACCAACTGAAAAACCAATACGTTCTCAAACGGTCACATCCTTTGCGACATACCGAAGCGCGCGCGCGTACTCATTTCTGTGACGCTTAGCTCAACGCGAAACTTCGCTGTGTCTTATTTTAGAGACGCAAGATATCCTACACGATTTTTTTAACCTGTGGCGCCATAGACAGTTTTATGAACTTACTTTTGCCATACCAAACATTCAGGTTGACAACATTTAGAAAAGATAAATGATAAGCGAAAACCATAGAGTCAAAAAAAACGGCTGCGTACCCTCCGGTAAGTGAACCGTTTCGTTGTGTAAATACGCCATAAATATATAAATAAGCGGTATTGTACAATAATTTACAC
>VKGM01013814.1:0-14383 GCA_007844875.1 Busseola fusca | reverse complement strand
CTTCCTTCCCCCGAGCACGTTTGCTCTTGCGAATCTCCACTCAAGCCGGCCAATAAAGGCAAGAATGAGGTGGGAGCTCTGTTCCTCGTCATTGTTCACTCCAGTCGGCCAATAAAGGCAAGCCAGAGATGAGGAACAAGACTTCTCCCGGGAGATAGGGTCCGTGGGGTCGCTACTGCCCAACAGCTCGCCACAAGCTGCCCTGCGGGGTATATTATTATTATTATAAATAGGTGTAAAAAATCCCAAACACAAACTCAGGTCGCGGCGAGTACGTCCGGGCTGATCAAGGCTGACCAACATTGACTATAGATCACGGAACACTGGCTCACCGTTCAGTGCGCACAATATAGATAGGATGAGGGTAAGAAAGGATTGGAGATTATGCACATACATAAATCCAACATATACTATATTATATTATTTACATTATGTTATATATAATTGAAAAAATGCATATAAAATAAAAAAACCAAGTAAAGTTTACTTGGTTTTTTTATTTTATCCTAATAATCCTTTCTTACCCTCATCCTATCTATATTGTGCGCACTGAACGTTGAGCCGTGTTCCGTGATCTATAGTCAATGTTGGTCCGCCTTGATCAGCCCGGACGTACTCGCCGCGACCTGAGTTTGTGTTAGGGATTTTTTTTTTTTCTACTGAGTAGTAATATAATATATTGTACTTAAAAAAAAAAAAAACAAATTATAATTATTATTTGATTTTTCCATTTTATATGATATTTGTGTTGATTTTATATTAGTTCGGTTGCGGTTGTTTTCATGTTGTTTTTGTACTATCTTTTGGTGAATAAATTATTATATTATTAATTTGTGTTAAATGGGTGTTATTTTACCCGAAATAAATGTATTATATACAGTAATATACAGCCTTATTGCTGGGAATTGCATTGCTCTTGCTTTTGTTTAAAAGAGGTTTATGTTGTTCAGAACCGTTTCGATGAATTTATTTATGTACACAAGGGAAGGTTTATCATGCGGCCGTCTCATTACCTACAATTATTAGAACTTTTTTTTGTTTATATTTTGCAATCTTACTCAAATCTCACTATTTATGTACACATTCGTTACTATTTTTTATCTGATACGTATTTATTTTATTTATGTCTGCATACACACGTCACGTTGCAGTGTAAGACTGATTTACATCCGTCACCTCACACATCAGGTTCAGTTGAAAACCAGCGTTAGGCACTAGTCTGGCATTTTTGCTGAACTGGGCCGTTGTGTGTGTTGTGGTGCAGCCGTGAGGCACACCTTCCTGCTATTTACTTACATCAGTCTTTTGCTATCTGATGTATGTATCTGGTGTATTGTGTGTCTTTTAATCTGTGCTAAATAAATGTATGTTCTTTTTTCTCTTTCTTTCTTTCACCAAAGTAAAATTGAAAAATAGCTACCAACTTGATCCTCCCACTAAATCTAGCGGCGCTAACATACAAATAGCAACACAACCTGCAAGTCACTAGATTATTTAACAAACGATGCTCACGATAACGTAAGCGGATCAATCAGTTATTCAGAGTACCTATCGTCGCCATGGCAACCGACCCGATGACAGCACGTAATAGACGCGCTCCATCCAGCCATTGTATTGTACTATCACTCTATATTGGTGACGTATTTATAGAAAGTTTAAATATAGATTATTTTTTATTCGTGTCCGATTCGTAACTGGGTCAGCGGTTTTAATTTTAGTCGCTGATTTAACAACAAAATGGCGGCGTTATGATAGCAGTCAATGTCAATCTCCGTTTGTATTACGTAGTCTTTCAAAAGTTTATCATTTTAGTCTTACTTAACAAACGACGGCAAATACTTATTTGTTTTCTTTTCAATAAACTCAAATTCTGTTTTAGGTAAAAGACTTTTGCTGAGTTGAGCTTTCGAATTTAATAAAAGCTTTTAAAAATAACGGAATAGCAAATGGATTTTACGGTACTTGGTACATACTATTATTAGAGTTCCGTATGTCGGACGTGGTTGGAATAAATCGCTCTATCAACAATCAACAACCATATACGTTTATGATTGTCAAAAATGTTTTTCACGCCTTTGTCTTACTTCCACGTGGACGCATGGGTCAACGAATCCAAAAGTCGCGGGTATTTTTTTGTAATATTATAATACTGGCATTTTTTTTTGATGATGCCAATTAGAGGAAAACCGAGAGGTGTGTCTACACAGACACACAGACGTGGGAAAAAAGAAACCCATCCATTTAAATAACGAAAAATGCAACACGGAAAAATCCATTCACTGTCTCCACCCAGCCTTTTGATGCACACGGCCAAAACAAAAGCCATCCGTCATATGTTACGTCACGTCAACAAACATTACCTCGTCGAAGTTTAGTCGTTAGCCCTCGAGTCATTAGTCACTGGGATTACATCCGACGTTCACACGTTCCGTATTGATTGCACCGGTCATATTGACCGGCGGCGTTTACATTCGGAATTATTTCCTAATAACGCGCTCGGAGGGTTAACGATAAAGGATGGAATGGGTATTTTAATATGGGTTACCCAGCAAATTCCTGGTTTGGGAATACGTCGTAACGATTTCGTGGAGGTTTTGTTCGATCTTGAGGTGAAATGAGGTGAAAGGAATCATATTTGTTAAGAGTCTCAAAGGACAGGTATCAAGATTCCTATAGGTAGTCAGCTTCCTGCTTCAAATACTTTTAAAACAGCAATTTATCTACAAAATCAATCAAAATATTATCTGATATTCTTTTAGGGTTCCGTACCCAAAGGGTAAAAACGGGACTCTATAACTAAGACTCCACTGTATGTCTTTCACCAGGCTGTATCTCATGAAACGTTATAGCTTGACAGTTGAAATTTTCACAAGTGATGTATTTCTGTTGCCACTATAACAACAACTACTAAAAACAAAATACCGCGTACATCGAAGGACTGGAACGAATTGCCTGCGGCGATCTTCCCGTCTGATTACAATTTGAGTGTCTTCAAGGCTAGAGTGAATAGGCTGATAATAAACTAGTGCGCTTTACCATCATCGATTGCATCACTGCTTACCATCAGGCGGGATCGCGGTCAAGCACTTGTCTATAACATTAAAAAAAAAATTGAACTCTTGATGCGAGAGTACAATTCGCACTTGGCAGGTTTTTTAGGGGTGCAAATTACTAAGGCTCCGCTCTCCGTGCGTCAGTCCGTCTGTCACAAGCCTGTATCATTTGAACTGTAATAATAATTACACTTAAAATAAACCTTCATGGGTTGTGTACTTCTATGTACGCTATAACAACAAATAATAAAAATAAAATACAGTTCAAATTTAAAGGAAACAAGATACCCACACAAGAAAATATGTAGTGTTAATTATTGTGCGATGAAGTGGTACGGAACCCTTCGAGCGTGAGAAAGATTCGCACTTAGCGGCTTCATTTCTAATCAGTGATTAGGTACAGACGACAGCAGGGCAAGCTACCCCAACCTGTCAAATAGTCCCAATCAACCTTGAGCCTTAATACTTTTGCGATAAAGTTGAAAATCTAATAAAGAAAATTAATGTGCTATCGTCTGTACATTTCCGTCCTGGGTCCACTTTTTGGAACGTGTACCAATCACTCACGCACTTCAAAAATGCCCGATATCTCATTATGTTATTATCATAATATTGTTATTATACTGTCCGACGTAACATGTATTACAACTAATAATATAACAGCACAAACTAACGAGCTTGAACACGCGACTTCCGTGACGTCACACATCAAAAATCAACAACACCAGCATGTGGTAAGTAGTTTTCCTTCCGATTATTAAAAAGAAAAATTGGTTGTCTGTAAAAGTCGGTTTATGTACGATAGTTTTACATGATGACGTCATAAGAAAACATTGATGAAAAATTGCATACTGTTTTCAATGCGTCACATACCGAACGCCTAGACAGATCGTGCCTCTCTCTCTTACTTGTAACGCGCTCTCGCTTGCACGCTCGGCTTAGACGGAACGCGACAATGAGTCATGCTTTTTCGTGAGTGCAGCCGGCCTTCATCGATTTATAAAACGTTATCACGTCAAAAAAACAAAGTACAAAAAGTCAACTATAGCGTATTCTTTCCTACGTGTCCCATTTGGTAAACATCATCATCATCATCATCAGCCTATAGCAATCCACTGCTGGACATAGACCTCTCCTATTGCACGCCATTCAACTTTTTTCGATTTTCAGCAACTCTCATCCAGCCGCTACCAGCCATCCTAACCTAGCTAACCCAGCTTGAGGGCGTCCCACCTTACGTTTGCCAATTCGCGGTCTCCATTTGGTAAACATACAAGAAGAAAATCTTAAGTTTTCGCAGAACAAGCCAACTATAGAGTGTTTTTCCTTACGTGTCCCATTTGGTAAACAAACAAGAAGAACATGTCAAGTTTTAGTAGAACATCTGGATCTTTGTAAAAACATTTTTAATAAAATCTCAATCCCAGTACCTTGTTTTTTTTTATCAAATAAAGAAAGAAAAAAAAAAGTAATATCAAAACAATACGTAACCGCAATGACGCTATTCAGAGACAAGTTTTGTAATCTACTACTTACAAAACTTGTCAAAGTCAACCATTATGAGATCAATGATAGACCATTGTGACACTATTATAATAGCAGACTAGGGCCCAGGGTTTGCTGATTAAGGATGACTGGACAACATTGATTCACGATTTAAGTCGATTGCGCTGATAAGTTCCTCAAAAATAATAAGAAGATAACCTAATAATACATTTTTCTTGAGTGATGAAAGTGTGTAAACTAATAAAGATTCGATTCTTCTAATGTAATGTAAGTACTCGTAAGGTTCGAAGAATGAAGTCTAGCTGATAAGAACTGAAGAGTCTGGATCAAGTTTATAAGCTTACCACGGTTGGTCTGTGAATGTGTGACCATCTTTACATACCGAGACCTCTCCGTATTTCGGAGAGCATGTTAAACCGATGGTCCCGGCTGTCAATCGTGATCTTTGACAGTCTTTACGGGTCGTCAGAAGCCCGAAAGTCTGACAACCAGTCTCGTCAAGGGGTATCGTATTACCCAGTAACTGGGTTGTGGAGGTCAGACAGGCAGTCGCTCTATGTAAAATTCTGGTGTTCAGCTGAATACGGTTAGACTGGAAGCCGATTCCAAGATAGTTGGGAAAAGGCTAGGTAATTTTAACCTACCGGTCTATTCTGTACAAGTCTCACCGTGAAAACTTAAGTGAAGTGAGCTGTCATTCCACCTAAAGCTAAGGATTGACACTTCACAGCTCATTGGCAGCTTACTTCACTAAGTATTGTGAGATTTATACAGACAGATCGACTAACTCTTTGTTTCCGAACGTTTTGTGACATACTCGCATACCAAATATTCTAATGCTAATGACTTCCAGCATAGGTAATTGTTACATCTTTAAATACATACATATTTTTATCTCTGGTTTGAAAATTACAACCAACGGTTTTAGAGGGCGTTAGAGAGAGAGAAGAATCAATAAGCTGATGAAGACATGGACAGACATAGTGTGCCCGTAAACAGTCTATGTTTACTGTAGACTTTTGTTTGTCGCTAACGATCTGCATTTCGGAAGTGGGAAATACGATGCTCCATTTTGTGAATTGGAAACAATATACTGCTCTCAAAACGGTGAAGGAAAACATCATGAGGTAGCACGTCCCAGAACCAAAAATTCGTAAACATATGACATCTACCCACCCGCACTGGTTCAACGTGGTAGATTAAACCCCACTCCCCACACTCCTCTTAGGAGGAGGCTTAGTTCTGGAGTATGAGAATTGGCGAGAGGAAGTAAAAAAACTTGGAGGAACTCACAGTTAGCAACAGCAATTCTAATTTAAAACAATGCCAAAAACAGCCACACACAGACTGGGATGATCGGGAGCGAAAGGTTTGAATCCATAAATTACATAAATATCCTGAGTGACCTTTGAACCGCGTGTCTCTGCTACATTATATACGTATGAGGCTGACGTGGAATGTCGAAGCCTCTGGGAATTGCACTTATCTGAGTGATCAAGCGTGGGACCAAACGGAAAGAGTTGTAATATTCAAGGTATTTCTGCAATTTTATACGCACGATTTAAGAAAGGTGAAGGTGTCTTTTTCAAGGCACTGAACGAAGTAACTGATATTTCTTATCTTTAGAACTATTGGAACAGGTGCTATTTATTGAAATACTAGCTGCCCCGACAGACTTCATTCTGTCAAAAGTTATTAGGAAGCGTTTTTACTATGTTTCTCCCATTTTTTGCGTGTTTTCTCTCCATAAGAACCTTCCTAATGCCTGAACGAAAATATGAAAACAAAAATTACCCGAATCGGTTCAGCTGTTCTCGAGATTTGCGCTTAGAACACATTCAGCGATTCATTTTTATATTATAGAAGATTGGCAGGTACCAGTGCAAATTCTTTCCGTACAGTGCTACATAGTAATACAAATTTTCTACAGTTCATGAGATAAGCCAAATGCAGTGCAGTAGCAGGGTACACTATTTTATACCTTTTGGGTCACCGTGACAACATAAGCAAGTCACAAGCGAAAATATGCGCAATTATTCGTCATTGCAATGTGCTGTATCAGACATTTTTGATTATTCATCCAAGCAGCTCCATAATAAAAAGTGAAGATATATATGTTTTCGGTGCTTTACTGTCATCACAATATAAAACTGGCATATTTACAAGATGAAACATGACTGTACGACAAACACGACCCGACGATCTAACCCTTTAATGCCAGCGGTCTGACAACGATACACGGTCTGACGAGGTATGCTGTATGCCAAATAAATTCACTGCGCGAAGGTCGCCAGTTATTTTAGTGAAAGCATTCCACGTTTAACTGTGCCTTCTAGAATTTTCTTTGAATTCTAAGTATTCTATTTTAGAACAGAATTTAAAAATTAAATACCGGTTCATTCAGTAGCCATTTTGAAATTTACCTTTTGATTAATTGTCCTAACTGTGCGTTTACTAAAAAAATCCTTAAACAAATTGTGAGTCACAAATTAACGGGATTTAGGGCTCAAGAATTCGCGTTCCGTCTTGAATATTAATTTGACATTAAGCCCATATTTAACAGTAAACGAATTGAACAGTTTGGTATTGTACAAACATATTGGGTTCCTAAATTAGTAGTTTGCAAGATGTCTTTTTTAGTCAAGAAAAGTCAAAAAGTGAGTTTAACTGTTTCTAAAACTACCATGACGTATAGGTATTTAGACTGCCATTCGATTCACCTCAGCGTTGTAAAAGTCACGTGCGACCGTTTGTGAATTACGCTGATAATGCGATTATCGAAGTAATGCGAAAAGGTAAGCTGACGTCACTGATGACGCGTCAATTACGATACGGACTGGAGTATGTTGTACTTACGCGTAAATCATCATCGTGTCATAAGATGTCGACTATTCTCCGAGGATTTAGGAAAAGGTGTACCTGTCTGGTGTGTGCACGTGCTAGTGTACACCCAAGTCCCATGTAATAGGGAGCGAGCCATTCCCATCAACCGGGGGCAAATAACGTAAATTGTTTGAATTCTCGTCTTCTTTTGAAAATCGATAACGTCTAGTAAATGAGGAAAAACTTACGAAAAACGTGTCTGGAAAGTTGAATTCAAACATACCTGTAAACAAAAACAAAACAAACATTAATTTGGTACTCGAGAGTCGCATTATTTTTAATTAAACACGCTTCATTATCAAATTCCATGCGATACGCCGGAAGCAATACGGGGTAACAAGACGCTACGGAGACAGACGCTGCCACGTCACAAGAAAAAAAACGGACGAAACAAAAAATGTAGGGGCCGGATAAGTACACGCGGCTACACAAGCTATGCATTTCCAGTTTTAGATGACCTCGCATTGTAAAGTTTTTTCTTACAATCAGAAGTCAGCTTATACTGGTTATATATAGCTTTGATGTGTAGCCGTGCGTACCTACGTAAATATTCAACGAGACGAGGCAAAGGTATCAAGCCAACAAGTCAAGTTAAAATGTCCTTGTTAATAGAAACAGAAGCCAACATCCGAAGCCGATACCTTCTAACAAAGAAGCCGTTAGTTTTATAGGACGCTTATAAGCGTGTACGCATCTTTATGTAGGTGGGTGATACCAGGGCAACAACCTCGCGGCCCCGACACGCAATTCCGAATCTTCGGTCACTTGTTTCCAACAGATTAATGGCCACTATTCATATCAGATGGCTATTTACTGTCTCCTGACTGAATACGGACGCTTCTCTCGCTGTGTAACTACTATAGAACTCGTTTTGATACTTGCTACGTACGAGTTTGTTCGAAAACATTATATTCATAATTTTTTCAAACACTACAAAGGAACGAGGCGTACTCCAACGAGTAATTTCCGTAATTATAACAAACAGCTGGAAGAACAAATAAAATATTAATACACTTATCTAGGGTGTTCGGCTTACGAAGTTCCTCGGGTATTAGGGTATTAGCCACTTACAATATGGATTACGTCAGGGTGGGTGGTGTTGTGATATACGCGAGCCTTTGTACTTGTGGACCTTGAGTAAAATGAGAATTCGCTAAGTCCCGGCAAATTGAAAACGTTCCAGCTGAGCGGGAACGCAGCCCGTAAAACGGTACCGAGTTACCGAACGTCGGATCGCATTAACCAGGGCCCTTTGTCGACGTCGCTCGACGCGTATCGCCCTTTCACTACCGTTTACAGACATTGCTGTGCGCTCAGATAACGACGAATAAAGCGTTCCCGACTGGCGAATGCCAATTCGGAAAATGCTCAGTCACCCCAGCGAGTTACGTTACTGTCGATGTTGCGCCGTGCCGCGTGCGCTCGACACGACGCATCCTACAACGCCGCACAGCCACGCTACCTACTACTTGAATTTCGGATTTCGATGATATTTCATTTGAATTTGGATTTGTCGAATAAGCCGGGTCGGTGGGAGCTTGGCTTCATTATTTATGATGTCATTTGTGGTGTGTTAGTTCGCACAATGCTTTATGTATTGCTTGAATTTGTAATGTATGTGTCTAGAAGTTCCGAAGTTTATACAAAATATCTAAAATAAATCTCATAGAACTTTAAAGAATCAAAACAAAAAAAAAAAATAAACAATACTTTAACTGTGCTTCCCATCACTAGAAAATGTTACGCATTTCAATGGTATTTTGTCTCCGTAACAAAACGTTGTGTCGAAAGATATGGAACGATTATCATCACGTAATGTTCAAAGGAAATGGAGCAATAAATGTCGTTGTCCTACTACGAAGGTCATATGAACGCTTCGTGTGGACAGAAGTTAGTTTTCATATATTTTTCTTCAAAACGTTTAGTTTCTTAGCCTTATTTGTTTGGCTCGGAACGCTACCTCTTTTGAAACGCGTTGATATTGCACCTTTGTTATTCCAAGTTTCTATAACAACAGATTCTCTACACGTCTTTTCAATTTGACTCCCTGATAGTTTTCCCAGCATTTCGACTTCAACATAAATTGGTACGCTGTTTACATTTTAGTAGCAAAACAAGGTACTAAAACGTTCGCCTCGGTTCTAAATTCAAGTTATAATTTAACGAGAGCGTCGCAAGCGTTCACGGCATTCAGAAAATTCGCTGACAAGAAAAACTCGGACTAAATCAAGGCGCGTTTCACAGACACGGTAACTTAATTAGATTCCGTAGTCGGCCGCCATGAAGGGAGAGCCTCCGCCATCGCCCATGAGGCCAATAAAGACTACACAGCGTAGTAGTTTGTAGAAATCGTCTAAACGACGAACGAAGCGTATCGTTCGCGGACTTTCAGATTGGTTCAGATATGCGCGTAGGGCGTTGACCTCGGCGCGCGCGCATGTTCGCACACAGCTCTCGGCACAAACATGGCTAAAAATAGCGTGTGACGTCACTTGTTTATCATCGTACGCAAGGTTACGCAGCAAACGGCGACCACGCCGCGGGCCATGCCGCGCTGCGCCGGCGCCGGTCGCCGACCACGGCCGAGTTGTGATGTAAGGGCCGCTGGACCTGAATCACGCTGAGTAATATACTGCTCACATCATAATGATACGTCATAAGCGGTCTTATAACAAATCCTGCAGTTCCTTTAGAACTATACCGGAAATCACAAGAAAATTGCAATGAAAAATAATTTCGTAAATTTTCGAATTATGAAATATGCACGGATGGATTTACACAGTGCATACAAGAACAGCCGATCGCTTCTGTAAAATTCTCACCGTGAAAAGTTAGGTGAAGTTATCTATGGTGAGCTGTCAATAGTGTCAATCCCTAGCAAAATTTGGAATGACAGTTCATTCCACGCTCACTTCACTAAGTTTTCACGGTGATGTGGTTACAGAATCGTACTGCTGGTAACCAATCAGAAGACTGTTAAAGAAAGATCCCTGACGGTGTCGGGTCAATGACCGATTGTATTTTTCATTTTGACAAACATTTGACGTTTTTTTCTTCAGATTAGAGAACTGCCTCTCTCTAATTCTAAGAATTCTCATAATAAACTAGTGCGCTTTACCATCAACGATTGCATCATTGTTTACCATCAGGCGGGATGTTCACAGTCTTAGCTCAGTCTCAAACTGTCAAAAATACGTCTAAGCTCAGTCTCAAACTGTCAAAAATACGTCTAAGCTCAGTCTCAAACTGTCAAAAATACGTCTAAGCTCAGTCTCAAACTGTCAAAAATACGTCTAATAACAATAACATAATATAACATTTTGACAAATGTTTGACATTTGTTTGTTGCCGAGATAAGACTGCGACCAGATTTTCAAGTTTTAAATTACGAGAATTCGACAGAGGAGAATAAGTATCTCTCTTTATTAAATACACAATTTAAGTTTGTCCTAAGTACTTATAACAATTCTAGGGCATTAAGTTATCAAACTGAAATTCAAGTAATGTTTTATTTCCATAAAAAAAAAAACAATTTGTTTTGAAGAAAGAACGCGAATATTTCTCCTAGACATAAGAAATAAAAATCTAAAAGATGTTTTAAGTTATTTTGTTAAATAACCGTATAATTAATTAATTAGAAGCCAGTTTCGAAAATCTAATTTAATAAAAAACAATCTGGTATTTAATTTCCACATCCTAACTCGAATTTATCACACTCATCTTTGAAGTTTGAACAAACATTTTTTTTTTCGGTACATCGAACCCTGGCCAGTGCGCGTTTATCCTCTCCGAGATTTAGGAGGCGTTGTAATAACAAATGTAAACACCATAGTACACGCACTGCCACGTTAATCGTTATGTAAACGAGTGGGCTATTTACTTACCACACAGTATTTCATGCGTGAATAATAAAATACTAAAGATCGTTGATAGCATTTTGATTTGTGTAGAACCTGACATTATTGTCACATTATGCGTCACTATTGACAAAACTACGCTCACATACGACACTGGCGTGATTGGAGGAAATAAGTATCAAACTTATTTCCTAACAATAGAAAACATCTATTTAATTAACTAACTAGTCTTACGATAAGCATGAAAGCGTATCAAAACTAAAATCAAAATAGTAAGTCAATCTTGCGTCAAAACGTCACGCGAAATGGCACCAGAGCTTCATTGCTTCAATAAGTTCATTTTAAATTATTGCGGATCGATCCCTCTCAGCAAGGGGGTGATTCGACAGCGTATAAAATAACATCACATGTTACATTTGACATGTGCATTAGCGAGATACGACACCGATTCGAGATAAAGAAAGATCTGCTAATGCGATTTGAAGTTTGACGTCTTGGAGTGGTGGCGAAAATGAGTACAGTATCAAGATCGTTTGGGTCTTCATAATTCTTCTTTCGGTCTTGTCATCAGTCTGTGACCCTAGAGTACATAAGTTTAATGAAAGAAACAAATACCTAATGCTTGTAATGAAATTAAATTAAATGTATATTTTGTAAGTACATAGATTTTTAAAACATTTTACACGCCAATATTATTTGGTCAATATTTTAAAAACTATATAGTGCCAGGATTTTTTAGCTGACTGATCCCTGAGAAGTAATGCCGACAGAAACTCAGAGGTCCTGGTCTCTTTATAAAGTCCAAACAATATATTGTCAGCAATTTATCTGAGTCTAACAACGCAGGGCCATGTCTGGAACGGCCTTTTAAAGACAGCAGCGTTGAGTTGTCCTGCCCCAACAGACCGCGTGTATCCGTCATCGACTCATCGTGTAGCTCAACTCGACCCTATTTTAGGGAACTCAACGACTCGTCATATAACGCCATCAAATCTGCAGATCATTTGAGTAGGAAAATGTGTGGGATTACTTTTTATCCAGAAGGAGATGTTTTAGCAGTGTTCATTGACTATGGTTCCGAGGTTTGTTGCATTACATTACAAAATTTATTTATCTGACTCGATGAACAAAAATGTGAAATAAATTACACCAACCAAAGTCATCATCTGCCGAATACTTTCCTAGGTACGTTGGGGTCGGCTTCCAGTCTAACCGGGTGCAGCTGAATACCAGTATTCTACGTGGTGTGACTACCTATCTGACCTCCATAACCCAGTGGACTGGGCAATACGATAACGCTTGGTAAGATTGTTTGTAAGTAACTCTTGGGCTTCTGACTACCCGTCCTACACTAAAATATCTGTTCAAAATTATTATTGGTAGGTTCCAAAGTGCGGTGGTATGTGTTTAAAAGACGAATATACGAAGTATTGAATTATGAGTATGAGCCGTTTATAGACTCGCAAAAAAACTTAATTGGCGGTAACAATAGCCTATAGGCGACGACCTAGCTAACAATCACTTAAAACATGGTCGGCCTTTGAACCAATACTAACGTTATTTAGGTAGAGCAGTATTCATGTTGCTACCTCTACTAGTTCTTTGTGTTTTTAACCGATTTCAAAAAAAGGAGGAGGTTATCAATTCGACTGTATTTTTTTTTATGTTTGTTACCTCATAACTCTCGCCTGGCTAAACGGATTTTGATAATTCATTTTTTATTCGAAAGCTAGTGCTTTCCATCTGGTCCCATTTTAATTTAGTCTTAATTGGACAATGGCATTCACAAAAAAACGTATGAGTGTTAAATTTGCATTAAGTATATGAACGAATAACTCAATATCGCGCCAACCTATTTCGATGATTCTTTTTTTACGTGAAAAGATATACTATCAGTTTGGTGCCATAGAAATTTTATCAAAACCGGTTTAGTAGTTTAGTTTTTAAACTAAAATTACGGGTAAAATTCAAGTAAACGAAATTGCGTCGTTTGCTTGCTAGCCTTTTCCCAACAATGTTAGGGTCAGCGTCTAGTCTGACCGGATGCAGCTGGATATTAGTACTTTTCGCAACTAAAAAGTGTCAAATAAAAACTTTTTTACAAAAAAAAAAGCTGGTGTCTTAATTTTTGTATTCGTTTTTTGCCACCGACTTCCGAAATTAGTTATTTTTCACTGTGTAGTGTTTTTTTTTTTTGGAAGTCGGTTGTTTTTCTATAAATAAAATATACGTTTTGCTTTAAAGAATGACGCTATTATTCAAATAATTATAACACACTGCTGGGCCCCGCGGTTTCACCCGCATAAGTTTCGATCCCGTGGGAATATCGGAATAAAAAGTATCCTTTAAGTTAATTCTGGTTACAATCCATATGTGCGCTTAATTTTCTTCAAATCCGTTCAGTAGTTTTTGTGTGAAAGAGTTACAAACATCCATCCATCCGTACAAACTTTCATATTTATAATATTACTAGCTGCCCCGAGAGACTTCGTCCTGTCAAAAGTAAAAGAGAAGCGTTTTTTTTTTTAATTTTTCTCACCGTAAGAACCATCCATTCTTAAAAAAGAATTAGCGAAATCGGTTCAGGCGTTCTCGAGATTTGCGCTTATTTGGCGATTCATTTTTATATTATAGATAATACTTACCTAATTAATAGCAGTATTAATAATTTGATTACAGACTCGTTTTTTTGGTTTTTTTGTTAGATTCTTTTTTTAAATTTGCTTACTTTAACATACATTAAACAGTTTATTAAGTTGTTTATTTAAATACAGGTGTCATAAAATTTATATTTCTCATCTCTTCGGCCACAAAATGTTGTCCAAATCCTATTTCTAGTTCCTATTATGATTCCTTTAGAAATTTAAAAAGATTTTATCAGTTTTTTCTCAAAGCGTTGTGTCGTTGACCATATTATGTAGCCGGAAAGAAAAAAAAAATACAAGTTTTTTATGGAACATCTTCAGTAATTTATTCTTAAGTCTAGACTGCCTGATCTAGTTAGGCATAGAGAATTCCACGTTGTATTTTATGTTAATTTTCTTCATATTTCTTCGTCAACTGTACGACATATTAGGTCATCAC
>VKGM01013813.1:0-14397 GCA_007844875.1 Busseola fusca | reverse complement strand
TTTATAACCAGATCATTGATTAAACTGTTTTTTAGTATGTAAGCCAATATTCCATTACTTATTTTAAATACCTACACTGCATATTATAACAATATTATTAATGCAGTGTATGTATAAAAATAAATATAAAAATAAAATATTAGTAATGGGATATTGGCTTGCATATTAGAAAACTGATAATTACTATAAAATTTAAGATTAAATTTTCTTTGGCTTGTAATCATCAGTATTTGTGAAATAGTCGAAAGCAGGTAATACATAGAGCTGGTGACCTAGGACAATCTGAACAGAAATAAATGGTGTCTACTCTTTTTTATTTGTTAAACAATATCTACATTTTTTTCTTTTAATCCGTTGCGATGTCCACGTGGCAAAAGTTCTGGCAAATTAATTCTCTGTCGCGTTGGCGGAGTGGTCATTATACTAGTATTAGCTAGTAGAAGGCATTCTAATAATTTTAGTTGAAAATCGTAAAACGATAAAGACGTATTAGTGGTCATTTTAAACATTATACGAATTTATGACACATATTTGAATAATATGAATGATTACTTTCTTGTACCATTTTAAAGTTTTGTGTTCACTGTTGTAGTATAAGAGCAATTGATCTATTTTATCTACATTGTGCATGTATTTAGTGTATTGAAAAATGGCATTGGGCTTTAGAAGCCTTCGTTGTGGTCGCCTGGGGTTTTGGACAGGAACCATGTCTGCGTTATGTTCACTAGACACGACTGTAACCTCTCTATTACTATGCCATTTGCAAAGTGTTAAATTCCGTTTATTGTGTAGTATTATAAATTCTCCCTTATTTAATTTCATTGTAATATTTTTGGGATTTCCGACCCTGTTTTTACGTAAAGTTCCCGTACAAAAGGTAGCTTTATCCAAAAGTTGTGTGACTAACGATATACTGGCATAGTAATTGTTAATATACAAAGAATGGCCACAATTGACGTAGATTTCTAATAACAAATGGACGACTTTTTCTGCATGACCACGTCCTCCTACCAGCTGGTCACCCGACCCGCCATATATGTGTAATTTCTGACATACTCCAAAAGTATCTGCGAGAACATACAATTTTATGCCATAACGGCTTGCTTTAAATTTCATGTATTGTCTAAATATAAGTCTACCTCTCCAAAGCAATAATGATTCATCTATGGCCAATTCTCTAGTTGGATAATAAATTTCTTTCATTTTTTCATTAAACGTATAAATTAAAGTTATGACCTTTTTTAAAATTTCGTTGCCTTCTTGTTCTTGTACATTTAAAACTCTCAAAATATTCAAAAATACGTCTCTGCTCATGTGTTGCCTAAATATATTTGTTTTAAAGAGGTAATGAGACTTCCAAAAATCATTTAACCTGTTCATTTTGATATTCCCCATATGTATTATGAGACCCATACAAGTCTTTAACTTATCCATTGTTAACGGGCGCCAGGTTTTCATTCTGCTAAAATTTTTGAGATTCCCGCTGATGATTTTGTCCGCGTACCGGTTAGAACATCTTAAAATGAGATTCATTAGATCATTCATTATTAAAAAAAAGAAATCTAACGGTTCTTTGTTTATCATATCGACTTTCAAACCAGTCTGTTTTTGAAAATCTAGAAAATTCTGGCGATGTGGATTTCCAATACTCCAATCATGGCCTGGCTGTTCAATGGTATCATCTTCATCTTCTCCGTGGGGATGATTATCCTCATCTTCATCCATTTCTTCGTTAAATAAATTATCGCAGTCACCTAATAATATACCGTAGAGGTCTTCGTCGTTTAAAACTTCCTGCGTCTGCATCTCGTAGTCAGGTGATTGCATGTTGTGCCCGGGTGAAAACATCGAAGATAATATATTTTCTAGTGGTTCATCGTGATCATGTCTTTGAGACATGTCAAAACTTGTTGACGGCACGGGTTCCATGTTATCTACAAGAGAGTTAATACAATTTTTATTTATTTTGGCATCACTTTGACTAAATTTACTGTACACAAACGCGAGCAGTTTGCAGTTCAGTGTGCGCTGACTCTAAAGTAGAAGTGTAATAAATATACTCGTAACAAGTACCGGTAACATAATACGAATGCTAAAATTCATATTATGTTACTGATTACTTAAATAACATGTTACTGAATAACAACGAAATAACAAGGAAAGTCGTAGGTAGCTATACCCACGCGAACAGACTCTCGTTTCTACGTTTGGATACGTAATGTACATTTAGTTACTGAGAACATCTTGTATTGTAGTAAGTACGTTAGTAACAAGCAGTCACATAATAACGTTCTCGCTTACTGATAACATCTTGTGTTATAGTAACATTAGTAACAAGCAGTCACAAAATAACACTCTCGCATTGAGAATATGTTCATATTCTTGAGTCGCGAGATTAACATGTAGTAAGCAATAAGCATTCCTCTTCTTGTGATTTCGTTGTTACTGGGTAACATAATACGGTAACATAGTATCATCAAAGTAGTATATTCAATAACATGAATATCAAAATAATAACCTAATTTAACATCTCTACTCTAAAGCGTGAGAGCCGCCGGATAGTTCGCCGCGCGTCCCTACAGAGGGCGCATGATATTGGTGATAGCGGGACGCTTATTGGCTGGCGTCATGGAAAAGCATGGCGCTTCATCCAGACTCAACCTAGAACACATTAACATAGCGAGGACGAATAAAATCTCTTAATAACTTATTACCTACCAATAATATTGAAAAATCTAAACCACGGTAATAATATCCATACAGTATTGTAACTCGGCCGTATTTTCGATTTACATACAACTTAGCGATACGTACACATGCGATATAATATGTTATAAATATACGTACAATGTTATAAATTTATAACAGATAACAACAGTGAATGTCATTAAGTAGAGTAGTTTCGGGTATTATGGCACACTATAAGCCTTTTTGAAAATAAAACTCGAAGTATATGAGATCAATCAGTCTTTATTGGTTAATTAAGTCATCAAACTAATCAGTAATCAAAAACTAGAAACTTAATGGCAATATAATTTCACAGAATAACTAAAAATATTTTTTTTCTTAAACTTGAAACTTCACAAAAAGTTATTCGTGGTGGGATAATATAGCCTAGGGCCATATTGGCCGTAAAAATTCGTGAGCCATATTGCCCACCAGAGCAAACAATTAAGCGCAAGTTACTTTGAGGAACAAAACTCACAGAAAAAAATATCAGTTTCCACTCCTGAGCATTCTTCATGGGCCCATAGCTTACAACATAGACATTGTATCCATGATTCACCTCTGTTGTCCATAGAATAGAGAGATTCGCAATACAAGCACTTCGCGTCAGAAAAATTGCGTCTATCTGGACTTTCATCAGAGCTGTCCTCGTACAATGGTTCATTTTCTTCCTCCGAGCTAGATATTTGTACATCCATTATTTTGGTCTTTTTGCCTTTGCCTTTCTGTTTTTTTCCTTTACCCGTATTAGTCTTTTCTTTTTTCTTCTTTAACGAATCTTTCAAGTCGTTTTTGTATGGAGATGAAGTCAGCAATGTCGATTTACAAGCCTTTCTGCCCCGGTTACTAGTCTTTCTAGGTGTTATTTCTGGTATCGGAGATAACTGAAATGGTGTTATAAAATTGTGATCTCTAGAAGTCGACGGCTGTGGAGACATCGTGACGGGAACCATAATTTGTTCAGAGTCTACAGGTGGAGTTTTGTTCTGGTCTCTTAACACAGGGATTTCTATGTCAGACGCCGCATGAATCGTAACGGGTTCATTTTCAGAGGGTATTATAGCAGGAGATTCATTTGTTATTATAAGAGTAGAAGATGTAGGTTCGGGTGTGATGTTTTCTTGATTGTCAATGTAGTTTTCTCGTTCATTGTCCATGTCTACAAAATCGTGGTCTTTAAACACGTTTCTATCTACAGGATATATCCCTGTTCCACGAAAACCATTAACAGCTATCTCTCCGCTTTGAGCTCTTAAGTACGCATGTCCAAAAACTTCCATCATATCGTAATGCGTCAGTGGTCGTGTATTGTTCCTAATCCAAGATCTTATTTCATCAGATACATATTTTTTTAACGGTCCCATGAATGATTTATCCAGCGGCTGAATTTTGTGACTGGAGTGTGGAGGAATTGATAACAAATGAACATGATTTTCTCTTGCAAGATCTATCAATTCAAGATTTCTTGTGTGACTGGTATGGCCATCAAGAATCAACAATACTGGAGATTCTTCAGCAGGTTTCACATGTTTTATGAAATGTTGAAACCATTTTGTAAACAAGTTAGTTTGTATCCAACCTGAGGGGTGGCATTCGTGTATAGCACCTGGAGGTGCACCTTTCATCAAAAGCGGGTGGCTTCTTTTTCGTGGAAATATCACCATGGGCGGCACAAATGAACCTCCAGCACTCATACACATCACGCAGGTTATCAAAGAACCCCTTTCAGCAGATGTCAAAGCACCAATTTGCCGCTTTCCCTTTTGGCTTAGAACTTGGGGCATTTGGGATGGTACAACAGTTATGCCGGTCTCGTCAACGTTAAAAATTCTGTTAGGTGGGAACTTGTAGTCATCCATCAATTTTTCATAAAGGTCAAAGAAATGGTCCACATTTTCTTTATTAAATCCTTTAGCCCTAGCAAAAGATGTTCCTGTTGGGCGTCGAAAAGAAAGCTCCGGATGCCTTTCTAAAAATGATTTTAGCCAATCTTTACCAGCGGTTTCATTTTTTGCTGAAAATGTATGGCCAATTTGGTTTTTCACTGCCAGCTGATAGGCCAAATTCATAACATCTCTTCGTACTAAACCAAACAACTTAGCTTCCATTGCTAACACATACCTGACTAGTTGTTTTTCTAGCTCTTCAGGTAAAGTAGGTCTCCTTCCCAACTTTGCACAAGTCGCTATATCCGCAGGCAGTTCTGTTTTAGCTGCTAAACGTCTTAAAGTTGTTCGTGGTACTTTATACAGTTTAGAAGCTTTAAGGGAACCCATTTTTTTACTTCGCACATCTTCGATTGCTCTTCTCATTGATATTTTGCACCATGTTTGACGTTTTCTTTGGGAAATAGGTTTTCGTGGAGCCATTGCCTAAAAAAGAAAGAAAACATTAATTATTTAATCATATGGCAGCCAATATGGCCTAGCAGGCCATATTGGCCCTCTACCTGGTGGGCCATATTGGCCGCAGGAACGTTTTTGACAAGTAAAATCTACTTTAAAAACCAGTGAATAATATGCATACAAAACTGTTACCTCACTACAGATTAAGAATTTGCCTACAAAACTATGCACTAACAGCATAAAAACATTAATTATTCAAATTACTAAAATGATTTAAACTTACCAAAAAATAACATCAAAATACGTAATTCTGGATAAAAGCATGCGCAGGACACGCGCGCACTCTCCGCGCTGCACGGATTGACTGAGGGAGGCGGGGGTGGGGTTGCGTCAACGTGACACTGTAGGTAAACGCTAGTGTTGGCTTATTTCTAAGATATTGTAGTAGTCCATATTGGCCGACCGGACCATAATACCCGAAACTACTCTATGGGCTTTTATATGGATGCTGCAGAGGTTTGCGGACGGTGTCATCATGTACATACACGTGGCTGCATGTGTGTAGGTCGATGTGTATATAATACCTATATCGCTTGTTTGGTTGTACAATATTGTTACTTGCCGTGATTCATGATTTGGAGATAAATGCTGACTTTTGGGTTATATATGTAAGTAAAATAAACAGTAGATACATTTCTAGAATGTTTTCGATGTCATATGTTCGACAAACAGCCTTGTCTCAGGGCAATTGAAGATAACTTTACTTGTAACGTTATGCGCGCAGATTGTGCCATTTACATTACATTTACATACATACAAACCACATCCGCGTACATCGAAGGACTGGAACAATTTGCCTGCGGCGGTCTTCCCGTCTGATTACAATTTAAGTGTCTTCAAGGCTAGAGTGAATAGGCAAATAATAAACTAGTGCGTTTTACCACCAATGATTGCATCACTGCATACCATCAGGCGGGATCGCGGTCAAGCACTAGTTTATAAGATTTAAAAAAAACATTACGTAGTTACTCGTGTAAATTTTTGTTGTGGTATTTTTCTAATTTGTTTATCGTTGTGTGTTTATTTGACCGAACCGAGGGTGAGAATATTAATCTCCCCGAAATAATGTCAACTTATTGAAAATCTGTCGTTTTGATGTCTTTGCGCTAAAGGAAAAAAGTCAAGTATGATAAACGGGTGTTGATATATACTACTCAAAACAAAATAAGGGCCACGAGGTATTTTGTCTGTACAATGAAAATAATAAAACCAATATATATTTTTTGTCTCCATAACGAAAACTAATGTTGTTTTTACCATGTTGACCAATAAATTTATTCGTTTATCATGTTTACATGTCTATATCCATCACATCCTGCGGAATTTTGCTAGGTAATTGAATTTGACCCTGTTTTCTCAATATCTCTATCTTCTTCTGCCTAGCCTTTTCCCAACTATGTTGGGGTCGGTTTCCAGTCTTACCCGGATTCAGCTGAATACATGGAGCGAGTGTCTATCTAACATCCACAACCCAATTACTGGGTAATACGATATCCAAATCTCCACCAATCTTACCAACGGATTCATATTACCCAGTGACTGGTATGGAGGTCAGATAGACAGTCGAGAAGATTACTGGTATTCAGTTGAATACGGTTAAGACTGGAAGCCGACCCCAACATAGTTACTCAAATATAGACGGTTGTAAATACGTACCTGTTGTAGTCGCGAATCAATATTTTGATCAAAATAAAACTCGACACTGACCTGAAAATAGCAAAAAACGTAAGATAAATTGAATTTCGCTGGCTACAACTTACAACTGCGCCACGGTAATACTATCTATACAGTATTCTATCTTCATATAAACGGACGACGCGCATACTGTAGCATGCCGAACGCATGCCGAGATCCGAGCGCGTAGGTATAGCTCGCGCGTCGTCCGTTTGTATGAAGATAGAATACTGTATAGATAATATTACCGTGACTGCGCATTCACCTTAATACCAGGAGGCCAATTCTCCTAATTTAAAACATTCAAAATCTAGTCGCAGTTTCAACTCGGCGACACACAAACTTGTCAAAATGTAGGGAAAATTAGAAGAATCTATTGACTGATTGAGACTTAGATCAGACTGGGAACGTTCTTAAAATTACGAAAATTGCCCCTTTTTTGTGGATGGGAAGTCATCAAATGTTCTCTCTCGCTCTGGGCGCAACGGAAGGGTGTGTCAGACTCTTACTGACTAAAACCCATCCATGTTCCTTCACCTACCTATGCGCCCCAGGGGCCCCGGTGTCTCTTTCGAACTACCCACGGCCCTGGGGCAAGAATTACCCTCAATTGTAAATAATTAATGGTTTGGTTAAAGAACCGATGTGTTTACCTTTTTAAAAGAGAAAAGGTTAAGTACAGTAAACGCAACTCTACGTCAAAGCGGGTAGTATTTAGTGGTGAGGCACAGGGTGTAAAGTTCACTCATCCTCAATAGAAATGGAGGATCCTCCGACCAGACGGGTGTTGTGTCTGGCGGGTACTTGCCCAACGGGTGATGTTGGGAAGTTGTATGTGTGCTAGTTACGCGGTAAACTCTGCTTGCGAGATGCAGGATTTGCGTGACGTCGGTATGACGCGTTGTTCATGTGGCGTTGTAGATACCGCTACAAATGCATAAATTATTTCAGGGCTCTGTTCTCTTTCCTGCAGCCTAATCGGCGAACACATTTTCGGCAAATGATTGAGACTAGTTGGTATCGATTGGACATTCATTGCGTTATTTACGTGTTGTACAGATAAATGTTTCGAACTTATGAAGCAATGGTTTAGAAATTTGCTTCAAAATGATGCAGATTCCGATTAATAATGTGTTACGTAATTAGGGTGCTGGTTGCGATAACTTTCAGTTGTTTTTGAAAAGGGATTGTTCGGTTTTGTTTGCTTGTCTCGAAATATTGTGGACCGGTTGTGTTATTATGACGTGCCTTCTAAACAAGTTACTAAAAATATGCTAGTAGTGATCTATCTATACAAACATTTAAAAAAAGGAAAATTAAGAAAAAACAATTATATTTTCGTAATTCGTTTATTTTTTCATTGAAATATTTTATTATTTGATTCCGAAAATTCGTTCATTGGTTTTGGATGTTGCGTTATGGTCATAGAAATATAAAAAAAAAAACAAATTTTTTAATAAGTGTGTACAATGTTTTTGAGATTTGTTTTTGATTTTATGCATTATTTTTTGTGATCTTTACTTTTTCTCACACTGTCTATATTCCTGTATCTGTTGTTCTATCGCAGATATGTTGGAAGAGATTTCTTATGAGATGAGCATCACCTCTGTACCTATTTATTCTGTTCTGTTTTTTCGTGTCTCTTGTTGAGGGAATACGTCTTTGCTTGTTGATGGAAAAAATATGTCTCTTATTATTTCGAAGACTCTGTCCAAATGGAGAGAAAGGTATTATTCATATAAAAAGCTATATAATTATTGTAGTAAAATGGTTCTTTCCGTCATTTTGGTTAGATCATTGTTGAGTGTGAAAATGTTTATTGAATATTGAAATGTGGAAGAGCATTTACTAAGCATACGTTCATATAAATATGCGAACATTGATCTACAGATACATTCAAATAAAAAGGAAAACGACAAAAGCTTTTTTGTTTCCGCAATTCATTTGGCTTGTTAATTGAGAAAGGTTTTTTTAAATTCTAATAATTTTTTTATCTGTTCGATTTGAACTCTCCTGATCAGAAGGTCTAAATAGCTAAATGTCTAATGAGCACTAAGTCTATTGAAGCTGCATGGCTTGTGGGGTGAAAAATGATTTATTTTCTGTAAGTAGGTTTGTACACACTTTTACATGTCAATGTTTTTTTTTTAACTAGATGAGTTCGGCGTTTCCTATCTGACTACTCTGAGAAGAAAGGCCGAAGCAAACTCAGAGGTCACAGTCTCTTTTAAAGTCCAGGCATAATCTTGGTCACATCATATGAAGACCACGTGGAATCGATGTCTGAGGTGGTCTTTTAGGAAAGAACCACACAGGTTGAGAGGACCTGCCCAGTCAGTGCACGCATTTGTCAGAAATCGTACAGCTCAACTAACAACTCAAGGAGCTCAATGATTCGACGAACAATACCAAAGAAAGGACATTTGGGTAGGCCACACAAATAACTCAAACTGCCAGACCACGACAAAAACTAACAGAACAGAGAAAATAAAAATAAATAAAACGATCCACTATCTAGTCTTCACATTCACAATAAATAATAGAATACTTTACGGAGTAAGCAAAAGTCATTGTATATATAAAATTTATCAATGTCAAGCTCAAGAATCTTTGAGGACCATGTAGATTGGTGTCTGAAATGGTCTTTTGAGGAAAGAACCACACATATTGAGTGGACCAGTTCAGTCAGTGCACGCATTTGTCAAAATTCGTGCAGCTCAACACAGCACTTCAGGAGCTCAACGATTTGACGAACAATACCAAAGAAGGGACATTTGGGTAGGCCGTGTCATCATGATTAAAAACTAAATAAGAATAAAAAAGGAAAATAGTAATGACCTACATATATCCTCACTCCTCACATTAAAAAAGATATATAAAAATATGTAATACAAAGTAAAAATCATGTCATTATATAATATATAAAATCCGTCAAGCAAATAAATTAAAAATGTATAATACTTTATTCAGTGAATGTTCATGTCATGGCAAAATACAAAAATCAACATTCACTGTCTAAGCCTATTGGAGCAGCTCAATATCCCAAGCCTTTTTGTCATCAATATAGTATTTTACGGTATAATAGGTTTTCTGGCATAATTTTCACTTTATACACGATTTGAATTTATTAAGACTCAGTTCTTGGATGTGATTAGGAAGTTTATTATAAAAACGTATACATTGGCACCTAAACGAGCCACCTATTTTCTTGAGCCTGGTTGAGGGCACAACAAATTTGTGTTTGTTTCTAGTATTTATATTATGAATATCACTGAATTTTTTAAATAGATTAATATTTTTATGTGGTGGGATTGGGAGATCTGATAGTTTTCTCCGATCATTCTATTTGCCTTTGCGAACACGATGGCGGCGTAAAAGAGATTTTGAAAATGGGCATGGTGCAACTCCTGATGTGCCCCAACATCCCTGACATGAATATATGGAATATTGGACTGCCTTGGGGGACGCGTAGGTACTCCCAGACAAGTTTTACCTGTGTGAGTACGGCCCCCTCGGCGCCCGTCTTCTGTAGGGAGAGAAATCGATCCACTATCTCGACGCGCAAATCATCTCGCCCGGTGATTACCCCATGAAACTTCATGGATAGACCTGTTATCGTGCCCCATGATGTGCTCGCCACCCTGTCAACAATGGACACAGAGGCAAGCGCAGCCTGCCGTCTCTTCGTGTATGCGGGCACGTTTTGATTCGTCACTGGCTTGGCCAGTGTTATCAGAGATGATAGAATAATTGCTAGGATTTCTTGATCCGCCTCCTCTGGATCCTCCCTCTCGGGTTACATCTGTTCTAGGTCCCACAACGGTAGAGGTAGGGAACAGGGCAAGGCAGGAGTGAACTAAAGTCACGAGGGGGTCATCGTAATATGTAACTTAACCTTCTATTATTTCTCCTCCGGGGATGTGAAACTGCTTCCAGTTTGTAATGTAATGGCAATGCTTCTTCATTCCGAGGATAAGAGAGCAGGGATTGTGTACATCATGATGAAGATGCTGACGATAGAGCATTGCCGAGAGGTGGATGGTGTGATTGGGGTGATGGGATTCGTTCAAATTGACTAAATTCGGCCGCGGGATGTTCGAAAAAGATAACTGGCGCACAGGCAAGTGAAGGAACACGGGTGGGTTTTAGTCACTAAAAGTCTGACACGCCCTTCCGCTCCGCCCAAAGCGGCAGAGGTCATTTGATGATATCCCACCCACAAAAAGAAAAAAAAGCAGTAAGTCTAATTAGTAAAAAGTCCATGTAGCAAAACGTCCATCATTATGGTATGTATAGTAGAGCATACAACGTATTTGTTTCTTTATGCGAAACCTGTATAATACTTTGTTCAGAATAAGCAACTGAATTGATTTGTAGCTCTTAGGTGGTGTCAGAACTGTCAGATAATAATACTCCAGATGTACCACGAAAATGTATTTTAGAATTGAAACGAGCCAGTAATAAAATACTGTGTGATTACGCGTGATTGCGAGTGATCATATGGGATTCCTTACAAGCTATGCCCATGTCTTATAAAATCTTAGCTAAAGTGATAAGGTAGTGGAGTACAAAAACATTAGATGAACCTGCAGTGCGATTCTGTAACCATCTCACCGTGAAAACGTAGGTGACGTGAGCGTGGAGTGAGCGGTCATTCCAACTAATGCTAAGGGATTGACACTATTGACAGCTCACGTCACTCGACTTTTCACGGCGTGATTTTTTACAGAATCGCCCGGCAGATGACGCTGTCATAAAAATAAGAAATTCAAGAACATTGAAGACAAAAATAGAAAAAGTATACTTTTGAGTTTGACTACTTAAAGAAACAACAACGAAGCACCCTAATTGCGTAACACACTATTACTCTCAATTTGAATAATATTACTAATCCATTGCTCCATATGCTCGAAACATGTGTTTGCTCAACAACATAAACAACTCAATGAATGTTGTTGAACTGTCAAAATGAAACTCGTACTATATTCACAGATCTTATCCGTAATAATAAAGTTGAAGAATTTGTTTGTTTGAACTCTCTAGAACTACCAATCGTTATCGAAAAATTCTTTTTGCATTTGATAGCCCAATTCTCGTCGGAAGGCTATAGGCTATTCCTCTCCTCCTTGCCTCTGGAGCCGAGCAAAAAGAAATTAGGTCAGCAAGAACGCTAAAACAAGTAATATAGCGGCGATGAGATACGAGGAGGCGGATCGGGGAACAAGAAATTTCACACAGACGAAGTCGCGTGCAGAAGCTATTGCCTTCTATATTCATAGGTATTATCCGTAATCAAGCGTGTGATTAAGCTTGTAATAGGTGTGTGTCGCTACAGATATGATTTACGACGCAATCGATCGGTTCGACGTTTATGAGTTACGACCCTACGACATAAATCGTAATGAGGTAAGCTATTCTTAGATGAACGTAAACTGCGCCACTGAAAACGTAGATTCAGAGGGAACTAGCACTCATAGCGGCGATAGGCGGCGGCGATCTCTCGCGTCCGGCCCTGGTCCAGGCTATGGTTCGGAGCGAGAGTGCATGGCAGGCCGTCGCCTCCTTCTGCGAGGCAGTAATGCTCGCAAAGGAGGAGGCGGAGCGCGTGAGGAAGAGGCAGTTGCAGCGTCCTCACGCCCCTAGCCGCCGCAGGAGACGCCCTGGTCGTCGGGAGATGGCACCAAACTCCCGGCCACCGCAGGCGCGGGCCTGCGGGCGGCGAGCAATGGGTAGCTCGCCGCCCGGTAAGGACCAGGCCCGGGTCGACGGCGCGTCTTGTTCCGCGCGCGCCTCAAAGAGATGCAGTCAGCATAGCGTGAGGTCCATAAGGACCGATGCCTGCCCCAGGGCCGTGGAGCGTTTGACAAACACAGTAACCGGGGTCCCTGGGGCGCATAGGCAGGTGAAGGAACATGGGTGGGTTTTAGTCAGTAAAAGTCTGACACGCCCTTCCGCTCCGCCCAGAGCGGGAGTGGTCATTTGATGATTTCCCACCGAAGAAAAAAAAAAAATGTGCAACATCATAATCGGCCTATAATGTTTCCACTGCTGGGACACAGGCCTTCCTTTTCTACGATAGGGAGTGGGCCATAATCCACTACGCGGGCTCATTGTGGGTTGGTGGATGTCTCTTTGGTATCTAGGACATGCCGGTTTCTTCACGTTTTCCTTCACCGTTTTGAGAGCAGTGGTGATCAAATAATTTACATAAAGGAAGGTGCCTTTGCTTGGATTTCAACTGACCTATAACACGTAATCGCGGCCATTACTACTGGACCACCATTGCTTACTGGGCTCATTTTGAGCTGATGTACAACATTCTATCGTATAATGGAAGTTTCGTTTATGTCGCGTAATCAGTAATAGCGGCATGTCGTGACTCGCAGCTAAGTGATGCCAGCCACACGTGTCGACCGAACAGGTAGCTACGCTACGCTTGCCGCGGTTGGTCTGTGGATGAGTGACCATCTACCGAAACCGTTGGTCCTGGTTATTCTAGTTAGCCGTGGATCATTGACAGTCGTTTCGTGCCGTAAGTAGCGCGAAAGCTAGGCTACCAGGGGTATCGAGTTATCTATACTGATAATACAGCTGAAGAGTTTGAACGCGCTTCTAGAACTATCAGTCGGATTTCAAAAATTATTTTTGCTTTTGACAGCCCAATACTTGGCGAAGGCTATGTGTAGCCCATGATGATGATGGAAGGTGGAATTTTGGTGAAGACAATCACAGAGACGAGAGACAGCTGGGCCAACGGGTACGTAGAGGATACTCCTGAAGGCAGCACTGCTGCGTGGGCATGAAATACATAAATATTGTTGATACAATGAAACCGAAAGACATATTGTGTTTAGAAGGAAAAAAGTATTAGGTACCATTCAGCGTATGTACAGTTCCCAAACCCGAGATGTCACTAAGTCGTCGTAACTTTGCGTTAAAGTTGAAGGCTGTGTCTGTGTACTGTACTGATGAGTCAAGTGACCTGAGAGGCAATTCTATGTCACAGTCTGATCTCAGTGTCAATCTGTCAAAAAATACTTCCAATTTCCCTACATTTTGACATTTGTTTATCGCCGAGATGGGACTGCGACTAGATTTTGAACGTTTTAAATTACGAGAATTGGCCGTCTGGTGTCCTGGAAGATAATAAGGACAGCGCCTAACAGGAATGGAATGCTTGTTCTGATCTGTAGGAACGGACGTAAATAAATGTATGTGCACAATATTACACTGTCAAAGACTGACAATTGTTGTTTATATATATGTATAAGTTGGTAGGTAATTTATTAAAAAAATATTTAAAGGAAACTCCAATGAGCATACTTCAACGAGGTTTGTCGTAAAACTAAACCTTATAGCTACTTGACACTTTATAAAAAAGCTTCGAAAACTAGCGTATTTAACTGCAAAACCACGATTAAACAAATAATCCTACTGACAAAATATCTTATTATCTACCTTACCTTTCAAGGAAACAACTTAAGAGTTCACGTCGCCACGTCTAAACTGCTAAGCTTCACCACACTGTTGAAGCTTTGCTGTTTTGGCATCCTTCCGAAACAATTTTAGGTAACGCTCATTACAATAGCAT
>VKGM01013812.1:0-14441 GCA_007844875.1 Busseola fusca | reverse complement strand
CTCCAAATGTCTAAAAAAATATTTCATGTAATATCTTAGTGGCGATAACAATTTTGACGCATGCGTCATCAATTCACACATTCAAAAATATTGCTTACCTTGCTTTTCTTGCTTGGCTAGCTTGAAATACAGCAGAACAAGAAAATATTTGGAACCACTTTATAGACAGTTCTCTCTAATTGGATTCACTTGATAACATGTGAGGTTATTAGTATCTCATGGTAAGCAAAATGGAAGCAAACAAAACTGCCAAATTGCAAAACTCTGCCTACAATGTTTACTGAGCAAAGTGAAAACATTGGAATAAATATTGTGAATAAAGAAGTTTTCCACATTCTATGTGTTGTGTATCTAGGTAGCCAAATTATCTTTGTTATGTGTTCTTTTTGTTTTTGTATACATAAAATACATACATATAATAAGTATGTAAGTTATTTAACTTAGTACCTGGCGTAAGTCAAGTTAAAGTATTTATTTCAAATAGTCACATAAAAGGCAGTTTTGACTTTAAACCAGTTACTGGGTAATACGATACTAGGTAAGACTGGTTGTCAGATTTTCGAGCTTCTGACCACCCGTTATGACTGTCAAAGATCCACAAATGACAGCCGGGAGCCACTTGGTATGTAGAGACGATACCCATCCACGGATCAACCGTGGCAAGCGTAGCTAGCTTAACTTGAAAGCCAGGCCTGGGGCCCTAGTCTGCTGCTACAATAGTATCACAATGGTCTGTCATTGATCTCATAATGGTCGATTTTGAAAATTTTTGGATGTAATAGATTACAAAACTTGTCAAAATCAATCGTTTTGTGATCAATGTCATTGTCATTGTGACACTATTGTAATAGCAGAATAAGGCCCCAGACCTCCACAACCCAGTTACTGGGTAATACGACATCACTTGGGAAGACTGGTGGTCAGACTTTCGGACTTCTGAACGACTGTCAAAGATGCAAGAATGACAGCCGGGACCATCGGCTTAACGTGCATTCTGAGGCACGGAGGGTTCTCGGTATGTAAAGATGGTCACCCATCCACAGACCAACCGCGGCAAGCGTAGCTTAACCTAATACAAGCAAATATAATTTTAATTGGTGTTAACAACATGAGATTTCAAAGGCTTAAGCGCAAGTGTCTAAAAAAAGGACGGACACCTATTACGATTACTACGATATTTAAAAAAAACACTCTGTACAGGGTCATATTAAAATAGCTAGCAAAACTCTCCACACGTGATAAGTCATTATATCTAAACATGATAAAAGGGAACTCTAAAAATGACGTGACCCAACGTCACGGTAATATTATCTATACAGTATTTTGACTCGGCCGTATCCTTGCAATAAGTGCCTACAGCCGCGCGGTACGTAAGCAAGCGATAGGGCTGTCGCCCACCTACAGCGTTTTAATTGCATCTGCCTACTTTAAGTTTCTATCTAGTTTTGAGATTATAAATTCATAACTAAAAAAAAAAAAAAAATATTTATTTATTAGTACAGATACTTAGTAACAATATGATATATTAATATGATTACATAAAATACTTTGTGAATTCAATAGAAAGTGTTCAATAAAAATGCAAGTTGTTTTTTTGATTGGTAGATTTAATTAAACAAAAACAAGGAAACATAGACAAGGAGGAGAAAAAGGAATATCTTTTATTTGGTTATAGATACCTGAAGCTACTTTACAATTTATATGTTTAGTTTTAAATGAAGTTCGGAATATTTCCTCCATTTGGTATATTTTCCACGAAATCATCGCTGGGTACAATTAAAAAAGTTTGCGAAGTATTCTTACATCCGCGACTGTAGCATGCCGAGATCCTAGCACGTAGGTATAGCTCGCGCGTCGTCCGTTTATATCAAGTTAAAATACTGTATAGATAATATTACCGTGCCAACGTATTCTGCATAATTATATGTAACATTATTTTTCAACACACTTGCTCATAAAGTGGTTCTATGGTCACCGCAATTAGGCACAGAATGACACCCATAATCAAACTGTGAAAATTTTATTCGTTGAGTTACTTTTGTTCTTAAAAAAAATGAGTTTTTGTTGTTATTTTATTCACAAATATGTTGAAAAATGTCGTATGATACACGTGTGTATTGATGATTACCGTCCTCAGCTGTCTTAAGAGCCTCGTAATGGCGCCTCGGCGGTAGTCACCAATGTTACACACTAGTACCATAATGTACTATTATTTTGGTGGCCATTCGATTCAACTAACAATCAGTTCTTACCGTGCCTTAGAATCTTTATCACTTAACCTGCAGGGTAATTTCGTAACTCAATATCAGAAGCACTGGGATCAGTGATTCATCTTACTGTTCTATAATATTCATTGCTTTTTGCTTTATTTACGTTGCAGACAATTTTTTTTTTATTTATTTAATCTGTAATATTACAGTTTTTTTTTTAATAACACTTGCCAAACTGCCAATCAATTAGTCGAAAAAATGAAGTAATGGATTGGACCTACAAAATAATTCAGATTGATAGTGTGATACGCAATTTGGGTGCTGGCTGTCTTAGTACGAGCTAATAGTGCTAGCACAGAACATAAATTTTTAGTTTTATTGATTACTATGCTAGCTTTTTTTTCGTAGGTATTTTCTTTTTATATTTTGCTAAATGTTGTAGTTGTCGATAGAGAGTAGGTACTTCCTAATGCCATACCCTTGCTCTATATACCCACAGACTTTAGCTACACAACCCAATATGCAAATAACGGTAATTAACCCAAGATTTTGACCGGCCTAAAGTCTCCTCGATGATTGATCGATCTATGCTAAAGCTTGCCATACCTAACCGTGGTTCTATATTTGAAATATTCCAATAGACTTATGAACCCGAATTTATTCAACACATACGAACTGCACCCTAATCGCGTAACACACTGACCATCTCAATCTGAATCATTTTGAAGCTTGTTGCTAATGCATTGCTTCATATGTTCGAAAAATTTATCTGCTTAACAACGTAAATAACGCAATGAAAGTTGTTGAACTGTCAAATTGAAACGCATTGCTACTAATGTGTGATACGCAATTACCCCGCGGTTCTTACTCACAGTGATTACCTATAAATTGTTATTTGAAACACCTGTCATTTGCTGTGAAGTTAATCTGGTTTATATTTTAAAGTTTTCTTTCATGCTGTTTGTTGCATCGTCCGGTTATATGCTAAGGTTTGGGAGGAACAAATAAAAATGTCAATTAAGTTTAGCTCTTCTTTTTATTATCCTTTTTGTACAGCCAGCCATAACTGTAAGGTTCGATATTTGAAATATTCCTACAGATTTATGAACCCGAATTTATTCTAAACACACGATCAGTTCTTACTCACAGTGATTACTTATCGTTATTTGAAATACCTACCTGTCATTTGCTGTGAAGTTAGACAGGTTTATATTTTAAAGCCTAAAGCCGGCCTAAGCTGGAACACCGAATAAATTGCTCAATTTATCTTTTTTTGGCAACGGTACACGTTTTCGGTCTATTCGTATCTGACTCTAATATATTTTGCTGTCTAACCTTAAAAATAAAAAGGTTTGAACTTTACTGTACCTACCTATTGATCATGTTTATCACTAAAGAAAAATTTAGTAGATACTCTGATAAAGGCCAAGAGTTCAGTTCTACGGGGTTATTTTCAAATTGGCTAGCCAAATTCGTAGACACGATGGGCATCGATATATTATGAACACGATAATATAAAAAATAAGAATATTTGATGGTTTTTTGGAAAGTCAAGGACGGCTGTTTAGTATTGTTACTTTGAAATAAAAGTTGAGAAGAACTGCAGTGCGATTCTGTAACCATCTCACCCTGAAAACTTAGGTGAAGTGAGGGTGGAGTGAGCTCTCATTTCAACTAATGCTAGCGTTTGACACTATTGACAACACTAAGCTCACTTCAACTAACTTAGCAAGATGAGATTTTTACAGAATCGGCCGGCAGTTTTCTTTGGTTTTATTGTGTTTAAATAATCTCGCCTGTGAAGTTTACACGAAAAAAACAACGGGCTGCACTCCGGGGCAGTGAAAACTTAATACAGTGAAACCTGGTTAAGTGGGACCTGGATAAATGAGAAACCTCTATTATTGAGAGTTGCAATGACGTCCCGGTTCTTTTTCATCAAATTACCTCTGTTAATGGGACTTTTTGAACCTGGTTAAATGAAATTTGAATTCTAAGACTTTTTCGATGTTTACCTCTATAATTGAGACTCTGTAGCTCAATTACCTGTATAAGAGAGACATATTAATCAGGTTTTTACACGTTTTGACATGTTTGTTTATATAAATTTCACGTCGTCTTTCGCGCATGCTTTGTTTGTCAGTACTATCTCAGGTTTTGACCTAAAAACAAGGGAATGAAAGTGTACAAAATGTCCAAACGTATATAAAACGTTATCAGTATCTGAAAAATTAAAACTTCTATCAGATTATGATTATGGAAAGTCGCGAGATGAACTGTGTAGGGAGAATAACATACCAAAGTCAAGCCATAATTTTTACCGTATTGTTTAATTATGTATTGTTTGTTTATGTATGTACATTTATACCTACATTAAATTCATTACACCAAAAATACGCATTTTTAATAACATTTCCACCTCTAAAAATGGAATAACGGCATATTTCGACCTCTGTAAGCCCGGCCTCTGTAAATGAGACAACTACAATTTTAAACCTGCTTAAATGGAAAACTGGATTATTGGAAACCCTCAATAATTGGTACATATGTCTTGATCCCTTGAGATCCCAATTAACCAGGTTTCACTGTATATAGTAGACTAGCTGACCGGGCAAACGTTGTTTTGGCACAAAAAAAAAAAGACAAAAATAGGTGTTGGCCGATTCTGAGACCTACCCGATATGCACACAAAATTTCATAAAAATCGGTCAAGCCGTTTCGGAGGAGTATGATAACTAACACGAGACACAACAATTTTATATATATAGTAGATAGATTATATTCTAAATCCGCTTGGCACCACTGCGCCGACAATAGGATGAATTTATTATATTTTCTTCGACTTGTCTCTCTAAATAAATGAATTATATTAAATAAACTAATACAAACAGAAATCGAGATGTATCTTATTCATTTCCTGCAATTTATTCAACCCTGCAATCGAATAAACTCTCAACAAACAATAGTAAGACAAATCGTCTCATAGATGTCGCCAGTGTCAGTAAATTACTTTCAAAGCTCGGTCATTTATTTGATTCATTTAAATATATTAAGTTTCAGTTAGCTTTGTGGAGAAGAGATCTAGCCATTTGTTTCTTAACTAGATTTCTTTGTCTCTAACAAAGGGTTTGAAATATTATTCTGAATGTTTCTGCTCTCTTCGTCGTTTTCTGTAGATCTCCTTATAAATTTTCTGTTGGGTAAAAACTGACTATAAGTTGATATTGGAATTCCATCAGTCAGGGAGGCGAGTCTGTATCTGTATTTTTATTAGCCTACTCTGTATCACCTCTGAGCAAAGGCCTTCCCAAATCTAGTAGTAAGATTACGGAAAGTAAAAAAATAAATAAAGGAATTTTCATGATCTGCTTGTAAATAAGAACTAATACTAAATAAAAGTCTTCATATCAGACAAAGCACTGTTCCAATACTATCTCCCTCAGTCGTGATGCTTTCAGTGGTTCACCGATAGGTACCTACTCAAATTCGTTCTGTTTATTTTTTTTGTTTTTATCTTAACCTGATCGATTGACCTGTGCGGCTGTTATTATTTAGCCACGAGGGGCCAAAGAGGGGCCCTCTCTAGACACGGGCCCCTCTATTGTGACATCATATGTGTAATATATTTAATTTCTATATAACTATTATATGCCCTAAGAGCGGGACATAGTTGATCACAATTTTATTTTATTAAGACCTGTATTATGTACCTACCTAAGATCCATGATAAAGATATTGAATGAATGAAATCCTTTTCTAGTTTCACCTTGATCCAATCCTTGCTGTACTCGTCCAAGTCACCTCGCCACCTCTTTCTGGCCTGGACTCGGCGGCGCCGTCTAACCTCCGGCGCCCACTGCATGGAGACTGTTGCCCAGCAGTGACTGTGCATGCGGTTGAAGTGACGCGGCCAATCCCATTTCAGCTTGACAGCCTTAATCTACCTCTAGGATCAAAACACGGACTTTCAAATAATACTCGCGAAAGTGTTTACATCAACGCGCCTATCATATCATTGTTTTTTAGAGACAAAATTCAAAACTTCAAAACTCAAAATATTTTTATTTCACATAAACCAACATGGGTACTCATGAAACGTCAGAAGCTAGGTGCACGGTTCCAAATGGTCGTTTCCTATGGAGTAGAGCCGGCAAGAAACTCCACGGTTACTCTTTTAGATAAAAAAAATATTTTAGTGTTTTCAAATTACAGTGCATATGGGAGAACAGCATAGGCCTGTCAACCAGTACCAGGTACTTAATAAATAATGACAGTGCAGTCTCCTGAAACATTAATTCAGCCAATCAATATAAAGTTGCGACAGCCAACCCCCAAATGATAAGGTACATTGCTCAATATTGTAAAAGCAAAAATCCATCAACACAGTTAATCATGAAGCAATCTATGATAATGCGGGTCGCAAACATATTACGAAAATTTATTATGCCAGTCGGACAAAATGGTAGATGAAAATGAGGAAATTCCTCGCAATATGAAATGCTTCTTTATAGTTGATGTAATACGGTAGGTATTTAAATAGTGTTTGTGTAAATTATCCCATCCATTTATTAAAATGTTGCAACTACTGTAAGGTCTAAATTACAGCGGCAGTTTGCAGCTTTTATTAACATTATTGAACAAATTTGTTCTACAATAAGCCTATAAGCAGTCCTTTTTATATGAACAACGGCGATAATCTTTCGTTACGGGTCATCAGATGTTCCCAGATCTGACATCCAGTCTTGCTAAGGACATCGTATTACTCTCGTACGCAAAATACGCGCATCGTCGTGGAGTTGCGGACACCAGCCCGTGTTGCCTATTACCTATTACTACCTACCCGGGAACTGGGTTATGGAGGTCAGATAGGCAGTCGCTCCATGTAAAATACTGGTATTTAGCTGGATCTGGTTAGACTGGAAGCCGACCCCAACTTAGTTGGGATAAGACTAAGCAGATGAATGGCGATAATCTTGTGGCTCTAGCAGTATTTTGTTCCCGAAGTACGATAAACTTATTCATTTTATCAAAGTTTTTATTAATTCTGAAGCCCATTTTTGGCTCTGGTTTCAGTCTTACCAGATGGGCTACGCATTTGTATATGACGCTCAAAACTTTCATAGACAAGAAATTCGCTATTGCGTGCAAGAACCGTAAATTACAAAGACCTGTTTCGTTTTCTTTATCACATAAAATACTCACTTTCCACAGAGAGTTCGATATATTCTTAAAAAGAAATCTAAACAATAAAGAAAATATTCGTTCAAAGTTCCCTCAGACATCCTTAGGGAAAGAGCCGCATAATACGTTTTGTTGTGCGATGTCGACGCGGTCCCAAGTCGATGTCGTTCCTTCGTCGTCTTGGTTTTAAACTCACCTAGCTGTATGTAGAATGATGCTTTTAAATCGATCAATTTAAGACTTTGAGAGTCTTGTTTATGCACAAATAACTTGAGCAAACGGCAGACGAAAAGAAAAAGTGAAAAATGGAATTTCATTGAAAGAATAGCACAACTGAATTCAGTAATGATACCGCTTGTGATGCAATAAAAGATTTTAATGAGCCATTCCTCACAATAGTTGAATAGTTCATCACGGATAATTATTGTAATAACGTTTTGTAAGATGAGCAAAGCATTGTTAATATCACGATGATTGACCAAAACAATGACAATCTATAGTCAGTGATATAAGTAGTGTTTTTTCAGATAACATAACGAGAGTTTCCTCACTCTCCTTCACTTACAGATAAAGCAAAAAACCTCAGCTCATAAAAACCCGAACTCCAAGTTCATAAATCGCATTTTTCCTTTCTATTTCCCCAAGGAGCAAGCCATTAACTTCAAATTGCCGCAGAACATCTCAATTACCATAAAAACTTTGAGAAACTAAAAATCCGCAAACAAAGGGTGGTTTTAAATCAAACACAATAAAGTTTCCCGCCTAACTACCGGCGTGCCATAACTCATTCACGTCGATAATCACACCATAACTTATAGAACGCCCCCTGTAGCCGCCCGCTAATATTAAAGTGGTGTAATGTCCCCGTGATCAGTTTTAAAATGTAAATTTATTGCACGAGGAGAAGTGTTACCAGGATTTATGTCCTCTTCAATATCGTTGAGGTTTTATGATGGAATTTTATTACTTGTATGTACTATTTTTGGGAGAGTGGCTTCGTTATGACACGTAATCGGGTTACCACGGTGATTGGAATTAAATTGGTGCTTAAATTTTGACTTAAATTTAGGGCCTCATAAACATTTACATACTATATTTGGTTTCCAGAGCTCACGTAATCTCTTACGTGAGCTCTTGTAAAAGGAACCTGAAAGATTGTTAATCGCCTGTGACTTAACAAGGATAGTGGTGCTGAGAATCCAGCAAAATACGATAATAAAGTAGGCAAAAATGATTATGACAAAGAAACTATAAGCAGTAAGATATAAATCCAAAATAGCTTATTCGAATCACAACCAAACCAAATGAACGATGCGTGTAAGGTACTCCGAATATAATTTACGACAATTTGTATCGGCTCTATTCTAAACTGTAGAAGTAGACCACACATTTGAACATTCCGCGAAATTTACGTTATCATAATAATCTCGAATCGGGTTAAGTTTAAAATTGAACTACCGAATCGTTTCCGAGCAACGATAGATATTGGTCACGCAAAATGTAAATTTTGGAAAAGCGAATCGGATCCGCACTGAAATGTAGCAAACGATAAAATATTTCACAAAACAGATTGACTTATAAATCTCGTGCTTTGCTGTTCTGTAATAAATGGTGCACAAAGTTGGCAATTTTAAATGTAATATATATTCCATTTTTTTTTTGTTGTTTTCCTTATCTAATTCAATACTCGCTGTTGGTTGTTTAGAGGTATAAAACACTATTTAATGTGTATAATGTTAGTCTATATTTTTCACGAGTATTTTACGTTTATTCGTTTGTTTTTTGTTACCCTTTGTTTTGAATAGTACCTTTCAATGCTGACTTATTATAATTTACACATCTTGTGAATTGACTGGTATAATATCTGTCATTAATGAATACATTTTCCTTTGATGTACATACCTCACGAAAATCTAAATTCTTTATTTTGTTTTCTATGATCTACCTTATACTTTCTAACTTTACGAAATGTGTGAACAAAGCAAACAAGATAAAGAATATTAAATTTCTGTCTCGGCTCACCAATTCACGTCATCTTGACTCATTATGTTGATATTATGAACTACAATCACGACAATGACACATGTGTTTATTTTCTTAAAACTAGAAGGACGTAAGTCAAACTAAACATCAAGCAATTGCTTCGTGAGATTGCTTATGGAATTGGTTGACACTGTAACTAGTTCTGAAGTAGAATTTCTGCCTCTTTTATTTAAGTGCATACTTCTAACAAGGATATAAATTCATGATTACAATTAGTAAAAAATATACACCGTGTATTATTGTAGAAGCTAACAGTTATTACTTGGTTGCACGAACTTTAGATATTTTTATCTAAATTGTTTGTCCATGTTGTACCCGTTAAGGTCATAATTAACCTTACAATATACTAATATATAACAGTCGTTATGGTCTTGTAAGTTCCATGAATGTCCTAGAAACATGCCAAGTGTACTATTATTGGGCTGATTAACAGTGTTTTTAACCTTGGTCAATTAATTATTTTGGCTATTTGGACTTTTAACTTAGCAATAATTGTGGCTCTCTATAATTTAGGTTCTAAATGGGTTATTTTCCCTTGTTAGCTATTTTTACTTTAAAAAATCACCATACATTATTTACCCCGTCCGTGTATACTCGCTACTTGTTTCCTTTGACCTGCACCTTCATAGAGTTTGTCATTTTCAACATTGTTTGTGAATTGTAGCTTTAATTTATTCTGCCTCCGCGTTTATGTCCTTGTCGTTCTTAAGAACGAAATACATATATTTCGTTCTTAAGTCTACTTGACCCATACGCAAAATACGCGCATTGTCGTGGAGTTGCGGACACCAGCCCGTACCTATTACCTAAGTCTACTTGACAAGTTTCTTTGTCTGTCTTAGTAACAAGTTGCTGATTATGCTCAGTCTATTCAATATCCTTTTTATCGTCATAATCCTCAAACTCCCAACTTATCATAAGTAATATTCTCAGTTCAGCCTCATCCAAATATTCGGTGTCAAACATGCATAAGTCTTTAAATAATCTTGAGTCTTCAGAAACTTCAGCTCATTCCGATTCAGGCCACGGTGTTTCTCCAGACGTGTCAAATATGGCGACAATTTTGGTTATTTTTAAGGAAAAATCCTGGCGTTATGATTTGCATCACGTGTTGGATGACACATGTGTAATATTCCTTTTGTGTGATAACATTTTTGGTAAGAAATGGCGGGTAATTCGACTGGAGATACGGGTTTATAAATTTTCTCTTGATTCCGGAGTTCAGATGTAAGACTACCATTTTTTATTGCTGATAAAATATTTGGTACTCTTACGTTATTTTACGCATTCTTCTTTCTATTTACCCAGTCTCCAGTAATTTATTGGGATTGCGTTTGCGATATTCCTTAGCACCAAATATTTATTTCTTGCTCGTTTTCAAAGGATGCCCTACCAAGAAATAATAATAAACTAAACGACTGTTCGGGCAAAAGCATTTATTAGACCGTTGTTCTCGTGGAATGAGCAAATATTGATTTAATTAGAGTTCGCTGCAGTCACAGTGTATATAACCTATTTTTGGTTGTGTTGTTTGCTAAATGTTTACATTTGAACTAGTTTATATTATATTTGTGGTTTCTGTCATTTTTATAACGGACTTCATGAAAATCTATAATTTTACTAGTATTAGATAATAATGTGTCAAAAAATGCTCTATATTTCGACATTATAGCCGCATGTGGTGGTCAGCGTTCTTCTAGGAAATGATAACTTTACTAATATAAGAAAGAACCCTTTAATACCCAAAATACACGCATTGTCGTGGAGTTGCGGACACCAGCCCGTATTAACTATTACCTAAGAACCCTTTATTGAAAGATACATCTTTTAAACTAGCTGTACCCGCGAATTCGTTCGCGTTCATGTCAGGTAACAATAGTATGTTAGCGCGATACAATAATTATTCTTTTTCTGAAATAAAAGTAGGAAGGTTTACTTTTCAAAATACATTATTAATCACAATTTCTACAAGGATAAGGTAAACAGTGACCCCAAACTAGGCAATTGCTTGTATACATATAGAAATCAGCTTCAAATAATATTTTAGTCAATTACTTTGTAATCATAATGAGAAACGTCTTTACAAATTAAATTACTCTACCAGAAAATCACTTGCATAATTGCTACGTTAAACATTATTAAAATTTAGTATGAATTTTACATATAAGAATTTCATGTCTGAAGAGTCAGAAGGTACTCAAAAACTTTATGTATAATCATAAAAAACTTTGAAGACAGTTGCCAGGCAAGGTAAGAAATCTTCAACTCTAGCATAGGTATAAAATATTTTAGCACATATTCCACTTGAGTGTGTCAGTTAAAGTAAATTGAACCAGTGAGAAGGAGCAGAGTATAATTTACAAATGTATGTGAAATTTCTGTCATCTTGAACTTCACTGACTCTGAACATCATTCTTATGACTCAATAGGTATATTTTATTAGCTTTTGGATTATTTTTCTGGTTATCAGGCTTAACACAGACTATATAATGATATGTCGGGAGCCATCGGATGTTCTGCAGATTTTTTATCTCGAGTTTTTGACAGTCCAACTGTATTCTGAGCGAAATAATTTATGAGTTTTCCGGCATCGCTACTATTTTGTTTTATTTTGGTTGGAAGTAGTGAATTATTTTGGTAAGTGGTGGAACAATTAAAGAAGCTGAATTAATAGTTTCAGTTTGCGCGTCATCGGTGTCCCAGTCACCCTGTATTCTGTAAGATGCATTCAGATGCGAGCTAACTAGCTTACTTTTCGAAGCATTTTATTACGACAGACCTTTCCTTATTCTCTATAACATTCTCAGCAAACAGTGTACTATTTAATTTGTGACAAAGCTTATATTAATGATTACTAAGTTAACCAAGTGTGTGTTCATTAATATCTATTTTGACATTAAGATTTTATTTAGCCTTAAAAATTACAAGACATTAATTATTACGCACATCTGTGCCATTATTATTATCCACCCTTTAGTTTTCGGTCACTATTGAATGAAAATAACTAATTGGTAGCATGTTACACTGCTTAATGACGTGGGGAGATATTTTCGGGTCCATAAAAATGATGAACCCTTTCGGAGTAATTATGATAAACTGTGTTGGTTTAATTGGTCCATAAATGTGACTGGTTAGTGGAGAGTGTTCATATAATTACAGTTGATTGACTTATTGGATCCTTATTATATTTTAATATTTCAGATATATTAGAGTGATTTGTTTACTTAGGTCCAATATCACCAAATAAACTCAACACAATTCATCATTGCTGTGAAATAAAGACACTGACAGCTCTAGAACGCGGCTTGAATGTGCGATCGCGTTCATATTTAGTTAATTCGCCCTTTGTCTTACAAAGAGGGTATTGGTCACTATTTTAAATGCCATCCATACCATTTGTCTCACTGGCTACCGTTTTATTCGTTCATCTCCCTCGCTTGAATGATCTCTCGAAAAGCAATAAACAAAATCAGAGCCTAAAATGCCCGCACATCGGCTAAACGGCCGAAATTACCGAATCACCGTTCGTATCTAATAGCCGTGGGTCCAAATAAGAAGGTACACGCTTCGCTGATCGCCCCCCGCAATATCCGCATTTTGTATTCCTGTTCCGAAACCTTCCCGCTTTTCCGGATCTTTGCGAAATTGCCGCGGATATTCGGATACGGATGTCTAACACTATTCGGGACTATTGTTGTTGAATGTGTTGTCATATGTCAGGGTGTAATGAAGATATTTTAGATCGATTTGTAGGTACAACTTTTTGAGCGTATTTTGTGTTTTGCTGTTTTCAGTAGTAATATACGAGTAAAACCATGAAGCTCCAGTTTAAAATACGCACAAGAGACTAGGCAATCGAAGTTAAAAGTTATCTAACTACCTTCCCCATATTATGCTAACCTAAAACCTGTTGTTAAAACTGATGTTATGGGCGTACTTCCAGGAGATTGGCCAAAACAAGGAATACATTGAGAAATACAACTTTTGCTTAACAGGGGGACGGTAAAGAAAGTAAATTGATTAGCTACCTTTCAAGACAAACGTTTTAAGTGAAAGTAAGGGACGGTTCCTAGTTCCTAGACAAACAGCCATAAACTCTCCCCATGGCATTGTTTACTCGTAAAATAAAACATGGGTTCATCTCATTGCACGTATTTAGGTCAACTCGAGAATTCGCCTCACGTTCGTCCATTTGTTCCGATGTATTGGCTGGTTGATGCGCGAACACCTGGCTAGTTTGGACAGCACCATTAGATCGCCGATTTTATGGGATTTGTTTTCATATTGAATTTGAACGGTAATTTCGACGTGTTCGGAAAATATTTTGTAGTTTCGACAGTTTTATTGGTTTTTATTACTGTGAGGTTGATAAATGATTGCTTTGTTCTCTAAAGCGATTATAGGTTTTATTTTATTGGCAGCGGGATTTAATCCGGTTTGTATGAAATACAGAATTGTCTTTAATAGTAGTAGTTCTCTGCTGATCTACGTAACCATATATATTCTCTTTAGTAATAGCCTAAAGTAAAGTAAACCTATAATGTATAAACATGGAGAAAAGTACACGGAAACAAGGTGTATACACATTTATTCACATAATTGACTTAGCACATACGCGACACTTCACCAAATTCCAGCCCTTCGCACTATCTAAGATACCTCAATCATTTCACACTTTTATCCACGAACCAATTTCCATACGAGGATTGAACCCCTGGTAGGGGGGTAGACGTGATCCAATCTCGGGAGATGATTGATATGTCGGGAGCCGTCGGACGTTCTGCAGATACTATTTTTTATCTCGAGTTTTTGACAGTCCAACTGTATTCTGTGCGAAATAATTTATGAGTTTTCCGGCATCGCTGCTATTTTGTTTTGTTTTGGTTGGAAGTGGTGAATTATTTTGGTAATTGGTGGAACAATTTAAGAAGCTGAATTAATAGTTTCAGCTTGCGCGTTATCGGTGTCCCGGTTACCCTGTATTCTTTAAGATGCATTCATATATAT
>VKGM01013811.1:0-14492 GCA_007844875.1 Busseola fusca | reverse complement strand
TACAATACACTAAAATAGATACATATATATCCAAAATTATACATACATAAATACTACTACTAAATATAAGCAAAGAAAACTAAAAGAAGACTATATAGATTACAGTTAGAACAACAAGATCACAATGACAAGCAGTGTTCCTTCACGAGTCTTTTGAACACCTGTAATGACTGCGGGCGTTTTATCTCTACTGGCAAAGCATTCCACAGACGAAGGGCCTGGACAGTAAATGATTTATCAAGGAACGTTGTGGAATGCGTTGGCATTTTGAGCTACATCTACATCTTGTTGTAATTAGTTTCATCTTCTAATTCAATGAACCTACTCCAAAGTTTGTAAACATAACGACAAAATAAATCTTTATTTTGATGTTAATTCAGATTTCATTACAAGCTCTGTAATTTTAATTAACAAATGCTTTAAATGTTGTTTTATATGGTCGTTTTGCTACATTAAGTTCCGTTTTCTCGTTATTCTTGTTAATCTGGACGTAAATGATGTTCATAAAATTAATAACATTTTCTACTTAAAATTAAGCATTCTATTCCACTTCTGGCTTTCTTCTTTATGTGATTAAATATCAGTTTTTATTTGCAACAGATCTTTACATTTTAGGGCAGATCGTGCATAATATTAATTTGAGACGTTTACACAATATTTTACTAAGATCTGCCTCACCAAATCTAAACACTCTTTCTATGTAAATGTAAAATGTTTATCTTTATCAAAATCAATCAAATATCAGGCTTGGGTATATTCTACAAGAGCGTAGGCCCGTCTTCTTCATGTTTCGGTCTTGTAATCATTGCTTATTTTCATTATTACCGGTCATAGTGGTCATTGCTTATCTTCAGACTAAAATTTCTTCTGCAACCTAGTATTTGTGGTCTATTGCAATTAATGGACAACCGTTTCTGCTATATTATTATCAACATAAACAATGTTTATTGAATTCACCCTGACTTTTAGCTGCAGTTTACTCCAAAAGTTGTGAGCGTGACGCAATGTTCACAACAATTTACAAACAACTGATGATCAGTATAAACACAAGTAATTCTCATGGCCTTGCTCCAGTTTAGCCGATTTGAGCGTTGATCACATTGATCTTGGTTAGTGGGCAAAAATAGCCTGCCTTGAGCTGCCAAAATAGCATCAGATTGCCCATGAGCTGTTCAGAATAGGCGCCGTGCGCGGTATACACAGATTTAATGTTCGCTTTTACGGTAGGTGTACATTTTGGGTGTAATGAGTTGTCTATGCAAATTATAATGATTGTTGTTGTATGCGCCACTTATCTATTGACATTGGCAAAAGCAAAACAAAAGCGGCACAAAGAAAGAACGTAACATTTTATTTTGTCCAACTAAAAATATACTCGCCTACAAAAATTCACTTCACGTAAAACTAAAGTTCATACATGAATCAGATAATTTGTATGAGAGCGCGTTACAGATTCGGTTCAATGTCGTCGCATCGCTCACCGTGAGAAAACCACCGAATGTCTGCCCTGAAGGTCGCGGTAAAAGTGTAAAAAACGGCCAACGCCCAACTCGCCAATATCTGGGCCAAGTGCACAGCAATTAACGGGCAATTAATTGCACGGTGTGCGTTAACACGGAAACAGACTTGCTTTTCAATAGTTTTTTCCATTGCGGAATCTTCACGCTTTCATTGGATAGGAAATTGTTCGATTTGGATGAAAGACGATCTCTGTGAGATTAAATAAGTTTTTATTCTTTGGCGGCGTTTTTGATGTTTTTCCATTTGTACCTAAATTAAAACTGACAGCAAAATGTTTTGGTTTCTTAATTTGAGTAGTTGTATGTAATTGTATTTCTCGAATCTTTTTTTAAAATCTGTTTTGTTTTTGGGGCTTTTATCGGGATATGTCAGCCCCATCGAACCTTTTAACACTGATTTTACTAACTAAATACTGCTAACAAGTTTAGTATAAATATAATTTTACAATTCGTATTCACGTTTTAAGAATTTCGTAGAACACTCTAAATTCTTGGTTAATTATTTATTCATTGCATTATGCATACAAGAAAAAGCGTGCACGCTTCTGCCAGCTTATCTGCTTCTTGTCTTGCCATAAATATATCTACACTTCAACACTTTTGAATCCTTACCGGTTCATAATCTGCCCCAGGGCCGTGGAGCGTACCAAAGAGTAACCGGGGTTCCTGGGGCGCATAGGCAGGTGAAGGAACAGGGGTGGGTTTTAGTCAGTAAAAGTCTGACACGCCCTTCCGCTCCGCCCAGAGCGGGAGAGATCATTTGATGATTTCCCACCCGCCCAAAAAAAAAAAAAATACTACGCATTATGTTGTGGTTACAAATGAAACAGTCGGTATTATCGTTTTCCTTAACGACTTATGTTAATTTAAATCAAAGCCAGCATTTGATTGTCTCGCTCAATACATAAAATTTCATAGAATTAAGTTATAATGAAAACTAAAGGACGTCCACAAATTCTCACGCATTAATACTTACTGCTCCGCTCCTAAGTGCCATAGCGTGATGTTATATAGCCATCCTCAATAAATGGACTATCACATGCAAAAAGAATTTTCGAAATCGGACTGGTAGATCCAACTTAAATTCCCCAAAATGTGTTTTATACCTGGAATTCATCCATATTTCCATTTTGTAGGGCTATCGCGTAAAATTAATGTCGACTTTTTAATGGTTTTTCGAAATAACAAGTGCATGTTATTTGAGTGATTGATACTAGTGAAATATTCTGCAATAGGCATTGTTAATAAATAGTTAGCATGTAAAAGGCAAGAATCATATAAATAATAGGAGATTTGTAAAACGTGAGTTGTGATAACCCTAAATTGGTTTATTTACCTGTATTCTATAACGAGTTTGGCTCAAGTATAGATAGGTACCAATCGGATTTGAATTATTCTTCATGTCTGACAAAACTCTTTCAATAAAGAATTAGAAAATATATATATATATATTAAAAAAACCGGCCAAGAGCGTGTCGGGCCACGCTCAGTGTAGGGTTCCGTAGTTTCCCGTCTGTCACAATAAGTATCCCCACTGAGTTAAAGAACAAAAAAAATAATAAAATTTTGAATTCAGTCCCAATAATAGTTTTTGTAATAAAGAAGCAATATGAAAAACAAGCGGAAAATTAAACCCCATCTAGCCCGAGTTTTGAACCCGAGTCCTCTAGATTCATGACCGCCACAATTACCATTGAGCCACCGTAATTTACGAAATGAAGACTAAATTTACCTTTATATAATTGTAATTTTAATTGCGATTTTTTTATTTGAAAGAAGATACCTTCTAATAATAAAATATGTAAACTAAGACACAAAAATGCTTGCGTATATGGTTAAATTTAGTTTGAAAATTATTTTGTACAATTTTTCAAAAGCTGTTAAACCCATGAAGTTCAAAATAATTTTCCTAGAAAGTTTATATAAAGTTCTACTTTCGAGATTTTTTTCATATTTTTTAAACTTATGGTTCAAAAGTTAGAGGGCCCCCCCCCTCTAACTTTTGAACCATAAGTTTTTGACACAATTCTTTTTCCTTTTGGAGCGATTATTTCCGAAAATATGAACATTATCAAAAAATTATTTTAATAAACCCGTATTCATTTTTAAATACCTATCCAACAATATATCACACGTAAGGGTTGAAATGAAAATAAAAATCACTCCCCACTTTACGTGTAGAGCACAGTTTCAATCGTTGCATCCTGATTCAATTATTACCGAACACCTTAGTAAGCAATATCTGCCTGACGCGTTGACCTAATTAATTAATGTATTATTTTACATTAAACATTACATTCAGTGCACCTTTGGCTCACGCGTTAGGCGGGTGTATTCGAACATTTATAAACATTTTTACAGTTGATAGTTAGTCAGTAAATAGTGTTCAACATTAACGTTTGTTCTCCTGTCTGTCCCGCTTGGGCGAATCACCGCCGTGTCCTCGTGGCAGCGATAGGCGGCAGCGATCTCTCGCGTCCGGCCCTGGTCCAGGCCATGGTCCGGAACGAGAGAGCATGGCAGGCCGTCGCCTCCTTCTGCGAAGCAGTAATGCTCGCAAAGAGGGAAGCGGCGCGCGTGAGGGAGAGGCGGTCGCAGCGCCCTCTCGGCCCTAGCCGCCGCAGGAGACGCCCTGGTCGTCGGGAGATGGCACCAAACTCCCAGCCACCGTAGGCGCGGGCCTGCGGGTAAGGACCAGGCCCGGGTCAACGGCGCGTCGTGTTCTGCGCGTGCCTCAAAGAGATGCAGTCAGCATAGCGTGGGGTCCTTAACGACCGATGCCTGCCCCAGGGCCGTGGAGCGTATCAAAGAGTAACCGGGGTCCCTGAGGCGCATAGGCAGGTGAAGGAACAGGGGTGGGTTTTAGTCAGTAAAAGTCTGACACGCCCTTCCGCTCCGCCCAGAGCGGGAGAGGTCATTTGATGATTTCCCACCACCCCAAAAAAAATAAATAAATATAGTGTCTAATCTCTGTTGTGCAGACTTGGGGCAATGTCTGTTATAATAGTGTGACAATGGTCTGGCATTGATCTCATAATGGTGATTTTGGCAAGTTTTGTAATCTACTACACACTTAAAAGTATAAACGTTTTTTGAGGTTAAGAAATGATAAACGCCAGTGTACCAGCTCATAAGAATGTGCTTATCTTCACAACATTAACATTTTTCTTATAAATAAGGAGGAATTGTCACACTCTAACATATTCCTCTAAGATTTATTTTTCTTTAAATGTTATTTTTCTGATGGATCCACCCAAAACACCCACGAAAAGATATAGTTAGTAGTAGGACCTATTCTATTCGTACACCGCAATCACAACAAACATCCATAATTATCTGTCAAGGATTCCATCGTAAACTTCTCCATTCGTTGTATTTATCCATGACCGAATTTATCTCATTATTTTGCCGCATGTCGAAACAATCTGGCAGTATTCTTTCACACCCGGATTGGCCTTCACATCGCACGTGTACATCCCACTTTATTTCGATGTATCTTTATGTGTTAGATACATATCCACCCACAGACGTTTAGAGTGCTCGACACGTGCCTACTTCGTTAATCATCATAAATAAAGATCCGTCATAACATTAGGTCGTAAACGGGTACAGGTAAGTGGCCATGCTTAAACATGGGTTGGGCAATGACTGGAGCAATGAAGGTCATGGGGGGAATTGCCCTGATTACAATTGGTGGAGATTTTACGAAAACAGCCCATAAACTTGGAATAATTTCTATTAGTATCTCGAATGCTTCCATGAGTATCATGCTCCTTGAACACCTTGACAGGACTAAACTAATATTTATCTTCTGTAATTTTCTTAATGAAATGGTTAGAAAGAGATGCACTGAACTTAAAATTAGTTTACTTTGGGTACAAGGGAATGCGCGCCACTGTGGTTTTAATGAACATGTGTTTTTTTTTATTTTTTTTTCAATTTACTGCCTACATGATCGTAGTCATTTTTAAGCTATTCTAATTTCTACTCATGCCTTTTTGCCATTGCTTTGCAGTATTTTATAAAAAATCCCCTCAAAGTCTATCATTATCTGACTAATTTTTTCTGCCTTGACCACGGTTTCCATTTCCGCCTCGATTCGCAGCCTATCAATGCTGTTTGCTGGGCACTCCAATAGTATGTGCTCAACACTCTCTTCTTTTTCTTCATCGCAGATGCACTTTGGAATGAACATGTGTTAATACTACTTATATTGCCGTCAGCAGTACATTGTACATCACCAAACTCAGCCTGTATTGTCCCCACTGTTGTTATATCTTACTGGGCCCTAATGTACTCATCATCTATACCTACAAATTATTGGTTCCAATGATACAATACAGCACGGTTGGCGCAGTGGTTAGGCGATTGACTGCTGCGCTGCGTGTCGTGGGTTCGATTGCCGCACGGAACAAGTATTTGTATGGCCTACAGGTAGATGTTCCGGGTCTGGCTGTTTGTGTCATGTGAGTTTGAATGTTTGTAAACGCACCCACGACACAGGAGAAATTCCTAGTGAGGGGCAACGTTTAAAAAAAAAATGATGGGTGTATTCAGCTGAATCCGGTTAGACTGGAAGCCGTCTGCAACATAGTTGGGAAAAGGCTAGGCAGATGATGATGATGACCACCCATCAAAATCGATGTAAATCGAAACCTACTTTAATCGATTTTCTTTTCGCGTTATACTCCATCACAAATACTCCATCGGCTTAAGTAGTTAAATAAAGATAAAACAAAAACTTGAGAAGTGTCAAGGGACACCCAGATGGAATGAAGTTCCTTTCGATTAATTAGTGAAGGAATTGTAATTTTTTTTTAAATAATATTATTTATTTATTTTTATTTTATTTTATTATTTATGTACACACAATAAAATACATGAAATATGACAAAATTAAAAACTGAGTACAAAGGTATTAATATTTTTTTATGTTTTTATATATCTCGGGACCCTAGGATCCTGGTCCTTTGGTAGGCTTACGAGGGGCCGAAGCCAACTAACAGAGGCCCTTTAAACATTGGCAAAGAGCGTTCATCCTACAAAAACGAGCCATAAGGACAATAGTCCAAATTTCGCAACGTGTCTCATGCAGGGACTATTTTAAAAAATTGGGAATATTAACAGTACCTAGCTAATATGTACTGGTTCTCTTAACTTATTTTACTAAGTATTTGCATGAGTTTGAATCACAGGAAGAACGTAAGATTAGAGAGAACACACGAAAAAAAATTTTCAAACAACAAATAACACCGAAATTTAATATAGTAGAGCATTGCTGGAAGTACCAAGCTGTAGAGATATTTAATGGGTTGCCTTCTGAGCTAAAATCTTGATTTGTAACACCCACTTGTTTAAAACAAAGTTGAAAGTCTTTTTATTAGAAAAATGTATGTATAATATATCGGAACTAATGTCTCACAATAATAAATGATTTATAATCTAGAATCTTTTGACATTTAAAACTGTTTGGCATTATATTATAAATGGTTTGACATTATTTTGATACGTATTTACTACTGTTTGACATTATATTTGAAATTGTTTTGACATTGTATTCAAAATTGTTTTGACATTATATTGAAAACTGTTTGGCACTATATTTAAATTTTCGCTTGAAATGTATATGAATAATTCTTTGTCTTTATGTGTAAATTACATGTGTACATATTCAACACAATGTAAATTGTTTTGTGAATAAATGAAAAGAAATGAAAAAAAAATTAAAAGTTTAAAATGATGAGGAGGCACCATATTTTTTTTATTATTAACAAATACAATGTAATATGAACTTAATCAGTAGGCTCAATTTTAGTAATAAAACTAAAAAGAAGCGTCCTGACACCACACTGTTCAATGCGAAATAGAAAGACGAAACGAAAATAACTGGGTTGCTTTCTATGAAAGAGAGAGAGACAAAGGCTTACACCTATAGCAAAAAGTGTCGTTACAACTTTTGGTCTTAATTTTTTTCTGTCTAGCCCCCTTTCGCAACGCGTGATAAGGAAATTCGTTCCAAAAACCATGAGACTTAGTTAACAAACTAAACGTATTATCTTGATACGTCATTTAACTCTTCAATGTAGCAACGTTATATTCTAAATCGAAGATGCCATAGAAGTATTTTGTAATCTTTCAACTTTCTATTTTTAGTTGCCCCTCCGTTTCATACACCTATTTCCTAAAACACGTAAATCTCTATCATAAAGTCTAACGTTTGTACTATCTTTTATATCGTTTATACCAAAATCGGGGAGTCTTACGCAATTTTATGGGTGTTTCACGAAGGGCCGGCTTCTAAGTATCCGTTTGTTTTGACACGGTAGAGCAGATCCACCATTTGAATCATTAGAGTACGGCATAAAAGCTGCATTTAGTCAAGAAAAAACGTTATATCTCTCTCTAAGTTGCACCATGTTTACTTTTCCTACATAAAACTCTGAATATTCAGTACCAACGGGCATAGTATTGTTTAGAAATGTTCTATTTCACAACTATTGGTCATTTTTAGGGATTCTGTATACAAAGGATAAAACCGGGACCTCACCAGGCTGTAACGGTAAACGACTTCACTATTAGGCCTTATCAAACTGGTGTTTGGAATTAATGAAGAAAATTTGACAAACGCTTGGGCAATCAATCTTACTGAATGTTAACACCACAGCATCCTCGTGCAGACTGCACACTTTAAAAGTTTTACTACGAGAATGGACTTTACTGCGACGACATAAAAGCGGTATCAATGGCCCCGATTCCCTTGTTCACAAACTAAACTAAATTTAAGTTCAGTGCATCTTATTCTTTCTATTTCATTAAGAAAAGGACAGAAGATAAATATTAGTTTAGTGCTGTAAAATTGAGAGAGAAGTGGTGGCCCAGTGGTAACGGACGCGACTGACAAGTTGTAAGTCGAAGGTTCGATCCCTGTCAGGCGCTTTACTTTGTGTAAATTATTTCGTCGCCACTGCTCTCAAAACGGTGAAGGAAAACATCGTGAGGAAACCGGCATGTTCTAGAATAAAAAAAACTTCGAAGACATGTGACATCTACCAGGCGCTCACTAATTTTACAGCATACATACATACATAATCAGTCGCCATGTTTTTAATCACGTCTAAACTGTCTATGGAATATCTTAATTTGACAGGACTAAAATAATATCTTCTGTCCTTTTCATAATGAAATAGAAAGAAAAAGATGCACTGAACTTAAATTTAGTTTAGTTTGTGAACAAGAGAATCGGCGCCAATATCACCAATGCACAATACACGTCGAAAGTGCGTAGCGAGCGAATGTATGTTCGAGTCATTGGATATAATCTGGTCTAAAATGCTTTACGAGATTTCGGAACAGATGTGTGGGATAAGCTCAAACTATTCACAAGAGCACAATCTTAGCTTTGTGTTTGTGTGGAAGTAAAAACACAACTTAACCGCAAAGTGTAGAACTGGCAACAAAGAGTCCATTTGTGCAGCAAATTATATTTATCTACAACTACCAAGTTAGTTATTGTGTCACTAGTGTTTACTTCAATATCATCATAAAAACAGTTAACCATCGGTTATTCTACAATAATTGACAGTTAAACTGATTTTATCTACGTATACCTTCGTTATCTTATATATACAAATCTCGTGTCACAATGTTAGTTACCATACTCCTCCGAAACGGCTATAGGTACCGATTTGTATGAAATTTTGTGTGCACATCGGGTAAGTCTGAGAATCGGCTAACATCTATTTTTTTTGTTATGGCAAAGCAACGTTTGCCCGGTCAGCTAGTTTTAGTATATTATTGTAAATGAAAAACATATAAATTGGGTAGAAAATACTGCAAGTACAGAGGTTCTGCCGGCCTATAATGTAAACATATCACCGTTGAAATTTTAACGTGTCAATCCTTACAAACCAGTCGGAGTAGACACAGAAATCGCCTTAGATTCCAAAAAACTGCAAAGTGTACCACTTTGCAGTTTTTTGCTACTGACATATACCTAATATATATTAGGATGTTGTTAACATAGATACCAATAGTGTAAAATCAATTATGCAGCTTTGAAAAACCTGTGCTAACTGCGTGGTGCTCGGAAAAGCCTCGAAATTTTCCGACTTCTTTTAGTTTTTATTTTTTATGTTATAAACTGGTGTTTGACCCCGATCTCGCCTGATGGTAAGCAGTGATGCAATCATTGATGGTAAAGCGCACTAGCTTATTATTAGCCTATTCATTCTAGCCTTGAAGACACTCAAATTGTAATCAGACGGGAAGACCGCCGCAGGCAACTTCTTCCAGTCCTTCGAAGTACGCGGTATAAAAGACGAGGCGAAACGCTTCGTCCGGATCGTAGCAGTTTTTGACTTATAACTTTTTAAAAGAAAATAGCGTCTTCATATTTGTTAAGTAGGTACCTACCTATACAAAATTTTATAGCCGTAGCACTTTATGTCAAATAGAAACCGAGATACAACTGCATATTGGCGATTTTACAAAAAACGTTCAAAATTGTAAAATGGTTAAAATACTCTTACTACGAGGACAGTAAGTCAGAGAAAGTTGTAAAGTAGTTATTTAGCTTTAGTTTAAGTACAAGCAGAACCCTGTAGTACCAATAGTACTTATTTACCAATACGGTCTCAATGTGCTCTTTTCCAATGTTGTCCGCATTGGAAAAGAGCGAGGAAGCTGACGAGCACGTCATAATCTGATGTCCGATCTGCAATGCGATTCTGTAACCATCTCACCGTGAAAACTTAGGTGAAGTGAGCGTGGAGTACGCTGTCATTCCAACTAATGCTAAGGATTGACACTATTGACAGCTTAGGTACTAAGCCCACTTCATCTAACTTTTCACGGTGAGATTTTTACAGAATCGATCGGCTGCTGCTACCGCAGTCCAACTCTGTCGTGTGTCCCAACCGAAGAGGCTGCAGCCCAACATTCCTATATAATAATATTCCAACTTTCACACAACGTCATCTAGTCTCATACTAAGCAGAGCTTGTGTTACGAGTACTAGACAATTGATAAACATACTTATATATTTCTAAATACATACATATTATAGATAAATTACACCCAGACACAGAACAAATGATCGTGCTCATCACACAAACGATCGTCCTGGGTGGGAATCGAACCCACGACCTCCGGTATAGCAGTCAGGGTCACTAACCACTAGACCGCAATGGCAATGGTACAGCTCGGAAGACAGCTAAAACTATAATTTTGTACTATCTGTGAAAACTGGCCAATGTTTAAAAGTCTCGGGTTCTATTATTTTTGACGTGACAACGTCTTATAATTCGATGGAGCCGGCTGCACGCACGAAAAAACATGACTCATGCGGCATTACCTGCTATGCGGCGTTACCTCGCTATGCGGCGTTACCTCGCTATGCGGCGTTACCTTGCTCTGAGGCGTTCCGTTGTCACGTTCAACTATCGTCAGTAAACCGAGTTTACAGACAACCAATTTTTATTTTTATTAATGTTATTTTATTCGGGATGTTTACAGCTGATATTAACGGTGTTCTTCATAAACATACACTTGAAGAACATTTACAAGATTCCACTGAATATTTTTGTTCTATTGGCCCTAAAGCGCTTCGACCGCGCTTAAATTGTATCAAATTTTGTAGATATAGATAGATACCTATACAAATGTGATTTTAACGTAGGGAACTCTGTGCTGTTCCTCTTAAAAAAATAAAATATCTATACCAATATTATAAAGAGTTTGTGAAATTGTGGGGGTAATCTCTGGATCTACTGAACCGATTCTGAAAATTCTTTTACCAATAGAAAGCCACGTTTTTTGTGGGTGTTAAATTATCCCGAAAAATGAAAAGATTTGTTCTTGGTAGTCGGATTTGGTTTTAATTTAACCAATGACCATAAATTAAACCGAAAAATTAAAAGATTTCTTCTTGGTAGTCGGATTTGGCTTTCATTTATCCAATGACCATAAATTAACCCGACAAATGAATTATGCACTGAATTTTGATGCAGTTTTCACCAAAATTAAGAGAATTTATTGCAGAAGGTTTATGTGCAAATTACATTAATATTAAACCATTTAATAAAGGAATATTCATGTTTTGTCAAGTAGTCGTTAAAACCATGTTGAAAGGGGGCTGCTAGTTTATACATAAAGCTGTTTCATATTACTTACAGGAAGCATAGCATTAAATAAATGTGTGATGAGATTAGCTCCACATTCAACAGCTTTTTCTCCCTGAGCCAAACTTGCAGTTGAATGTCCTAATGCGACTTTAATGCCCACGGCTACCAGTTCCTTAATGGCTTCAGTGGCACCGGGCAGTTCCGGGGCAAGAGTGACTATGACAACATTATCCAACGATCCATAAACTTCTTCTATAGTCTTTATACCCTGGAAAAATTAAACACAACACATTAAATCATGAAAGATAAAAACATAAACTATTATAAATATCTGTTTGATTTCAACTTGCGAAGTACCTATGTTGATAGTAAAACCAACATAGGTTTTATGATAACTGGACTCTTGCGTAACATACTATTATTATCAATTCAAATAATTATGAAGCATATTGCCAATCCCTTGCTCCATATATAGACTGGCCTGTTGGTCTAGTCGTTAGTGACCCTGACTGCTATACTGGAGGTTGTGGGTTCGATTCCCACCCAGGACAAACGTTTGTGTGACGAGCACGATCATTTGTTCTGTATCTGGGTGTAATTAATGAAAGATTTTAATAACGGAAAAAAATTAAAATACATATCAATATACAATCCAAATGTCAAATACAAATAAATACACGTTCATTATGTATTCAGTCAAAATAATAGTCAATCCCCATCCCGAGCTCCTCTACCGAAAGTCCCCATTAACCCGGCGGCATTGCCCCGCTGAATGGCCAGTGAAATGCGCTGGATCAAATATTGCCCCGAACGAGGATCCTTACCCTCGGGTGTAATTTATCTATAATACGTATGTATTTAGAAATATATAAGTAAGTTTATCAGTTGTCTAGTACTCGTAACACAAGCTCTCCTTAGTATGAGACTAGATGGCGTTGTGTGAAAGTTGTGGAATATTATATTTATTATTACTATATGTTTGCTCAACAACGTAAATAATGTAATGAATGTTGTTGAACTGTCCAAATTAAACCCATTGCTACTGATAGTGTGTTATGCAATTACTCTGCTGGTGGTATTTACTTATCTTTTGTGGATATACTGGTTAATTGTTACAGTTTTTCATAAACTGTAACCATGAATTCAGCACATCACCCTAGATCTAGCACAGAAATTTATCATGAGCTACCAAAAAAAATCTGCTGTTTCATAGAATTCATAGAAAATTGCAATACCAACTTGGTCAAAATATATGGAACAATATATTTTTTTTAAACTGCCGACACATGGTGTTTCATAATCATGTACTGAATTCATGCTATGAATCCAACCTGTTAAGGTTTTCCCCAGGGCCGTGGAGTGTACCAAAGAGTAACCGGGGTCCCTGGGGCGCATAGGCAGGTGAAGGAACAGGGGGTGGGTTTTGGTCAGTAAAAGTCTCCGCTCCGCCCAGAGCGGGAGAGGTCATTTGATAATTTCCCACCCCCCAAAAAAAAAAACCTGTTAAGGTTGGGCATTGATATCCCTGCCACCCTGTATACTTGGTAGTTGGGATTTTCCTAGACATATTTAAGAGGTGTATTCATATTGATGAATGCAGTTTTTAATGACCTTTTTCACATATACATATTAAGTATATTTTTTTAAAGTATTGATTTGTTTACAATAAAGTTGGCAATACAGTTGAGCAATTGATAAAAGTTTAATAACATAAAAGGTTCATCTGTGTTGGTTATTTACAACTTACAAAAAGTAGGTCATTGATATATACTAACTGATAATGGCCGTAAGTACCTACTTCAGAATTGTTGAACTACAACCACAATAAAATAAATGATAATGATTATTGGATGGTGTTTTATTGTTAACAATGCCTTTGTTTACACCACGTTGAGTGTATATTGCATTATTTTCTTATCACTGTGAAGATAAGAATACAATTTCTCAATTAATAAATAATACAAAAAAATTATATTTTCTGAAATGACGCTTAATGAGGCCATCCATTCAGGTTTCCCCCGATTCATCCTAGTTTAGAGGATGTTCGGGAAGGGTCTTTAAATAGTGTTCTTATTGTGTTATCAAAATTTTGATTAGTTTTACACGAAATTTAAGCATATCATCGTTACAAATTCGAAGCAGGCATTTTTTTGGAAGGAGTCTGGGAAAATCTTTGGTTCACCCAAATGTTTGTAATTTAGGTGACCTATGTGATCAATATTTTAAACTGTTTTTGGTGTAAGATACCTACTAACCTTATCAGGTGTCTTAATATATTCCTCCATATGAGCCCCCTTTTTAGCCAAACTAATAAATGGCCCTTCTAAATGCACTCCAAGTACGGTGGCGCCATGCTGGCCACCATCAGTCTTTTTTATTAAAGGCAGGATTTTGTGGTATTTTTCCACATCAGAAGTCACCATGGTGGGGCAGAATGAGGTCACCCCGTGAGCAAGGAGTTCCTTTGAAACCTTTCTGATGCCTTCTTTAACATTTTCTGAGTCATACGAAAAGTCTACACCCCATCCACCTAAAAAAAGAAACGGTATATGTATTTTGGAAAGTAGGGTGAGTTTTGATAAGAATAAAATATTTAATTCTTACAAGAAACTGAATGGAATGTCCAACATTAATATTAATGTAGCATGGATGCATACTTTAACATTTTTACTTAATATTATGTTGTGTAGTTAATTTACGAATGTCTAAATCATTACTTTTTGTTGTGGCTTTGTGTTACATACAATTATTATTTCGTTAAGATTGAGTAAATCAGCATGTTTGGTACATTAGACAGAATTTAAGTGATTTTATTTAAAGTAAACAATGGAAAGTTTTGCTATATCTATAT
>VKGM01013810.1:0-14520 GCA_007844875.1 Busseola fusca | reverse complement strand
CTTGGGAATTATAAGAGTTAGCATGCAGCTTGCAGCAAGTTAACATGCACTCACTTACATTTATAAATAAAATGAAAAAGATTGTGACATCAATGCTGTAAGGTTTGCCAAATCCTAAAACAAAAAAGCATCACATATCAATCATGAGTAAAGACATAATTAAACTAGAGCTTGTCAAAAAATAACAAGAGTATTAAAAAAATATCGACTTACCAGAGCCAGCATTTACCATACAGTAAGTTAACACTCACTTAGTTAGGAGACACTTTACTAAAAGCTACAACACTTGCAGATCCAAAGACGCACTTTTAGCAACATTTTGAATTACACTTTTCCGACAAGGCTGAATACATAACATTTTAAAGAAAAAAGATGTGTTCCACAAAATTTTAAAAATGTTAGCATTTGAAAACCAAAGCACTCGTTTACTTCACAAATATTTAATTAATTTTCATTTAGAAAAGAAACACAGCAAAAATAATAATTAATAACTACTTGGGCATTGTAAGAGTCAGCATGCAGCATACACTAAGTTAACACTTACTTTGGGGACACTTGCGGATCCAAAGACGCACTTTCAGCAACATTTTAAATTTCACTTATCTGTCGAGGAACATTTTAATGAAAAAGGACTTGTTCCACAAAAATTTAAAATTGTTAGCAATTGAAAACCAAAGCATTCCTTTATTTCATAAATATTTAATTATTTTTTATTTAAAAAATAAACTCAGTAAAAATAATAATCAATAACTACATTGGCATTGTAAAAGTCAGCATGCAGCGTACACTAAGTTAACACTTACTTACTTAGGAGACACTTGCGGATCCAGAGACACATTTTTAGCAACATTTTAAATTTCACTTTTCAGTTGAGGCTGAACAAACAGCAATTTAATGAAAAAAGACTTGTTCCACAAAAATTTTAAATTGTTAGCAATTGGAAACCAAAGCACTCGTTTATTTAAAAATATTAAAATAATTTTCATTTGAAAAAGAAACAGCAAAAATAATAATCAATAACTACTTGAGCATTAAAAGAGTCAGCATGCAGCAAACAGCAAAATATCATGTACTTAGGTACATTTGCAAATAAAGTATAACAGATTGTGACAGCAAGTCTGTAACGTTTGCCGACTCCTGAAACAAAAGAAGCAACACTTATCAATAATGAGTAAAGACATAATTATACTTAGAGCTTACCAAAAAATAACAAGAGTATTAAAAAAATATCGACTTACCAGAGCCAGCATGCAGAATAAAGTAAGTGAGCACTCAGTTAGGAGACACTTTATTACAAGTTATAACACTTGCGGATCCAAAGACGCACTTGTAGCAAAATTTTAAATTTCACTTTTCCGTAGAGTCTAAACACATAACTTTAAAAAAAAAGTCATGTAGCACAAAAATTTAAATTGTTAGCTTTTGAAAACCAAAGCACTCGTTTACTTCACAAATACAGTGGACCCGCGGTAATCCGGACCCTGTCTAATGCGGCACCCCCTGTAATCCGACATAGTCTATGATTGATTAGTATTGAATATTTTGACGTGCTAACGTCTTATAAATCGATGAACGCTGCACTCACGAAAAAGCATGACTCACTATCGCGTTCCGCCTGAACCGAATGTGCAAGTGAGAACGCAGGACAAGCAAGAGAGAGAGGCACAAGCGGCCTTAACGTTGAACTTGTGACGCATAGAAAAAAGTATGCAATTTTTCATCAATATTTTCAAATGACATTATTACTTAAAACTGTTGTCCGTAAACCGACTTTACAGTCAACAATTTTTTTTTTATAATCTTCGCTAATGCCTGATTGAACAAGTTACAACTGTACGCACCACCACTATTATGCTCGACGCGTAGGGTATTGTTTTGATTCTGATTGCTTAGTTTGAATTTGACTACATGTGATGAGGATAGTGTGCGGCCTAGCGTGTGTTCATTAGAATCTTATCATTGTATATGTACTTTGTCGGATTACAAGATAGTCTTTTGCAAAAACTTCCGGACTCTAGGGAGGTCTTAGGCAGTATTCTCTAATCCGAAAAATTCGATAGTTCGACACTGCCCCGCAAAATGTTTGTCGGACTACCGGGGGTCCACTGTATTTAATTCATTTAATAAAGAAACACAGTAAAAATAATAATTAATTCCGACTTGGACATTATAAGTCAGCATGCAGCATACAGCAAAATATCAAGCACTCACATTTACAAATAAAGTATAACAGATTGTGACATCAAGTCTGTAACGTTTGCCGAATCCTGAAACAAAAGAAGCAACACTTATCAATAATGAGTAAAGACATAATTATACTAAGAGCTTATCAAAAACTAACAAGAGTATTAAAAAAATATCGACTTACCAGAGCAACCATGCAGAATAAAGTAAGTTAGCACCCAGTTAGGAGACACTTTATTACAAGTTATAACACTTGCGGATCCAAAGACGCACTTGTAGCAACATTTTAAATTTCACTTTTCCGTAGAGTCTGAACACATAACTTAAAAAAAAGTCTTGTACCACAAAAATTTAAATTCTTAGCTTTTGAAAACCAAAGCACTCGTTTACTTCACAAATATTTAATTAATGTTATTTAAAATAGAAACACAGCAATTTAATTATTGATAACTACATACTTGCGAATTATAAGAGTTAGCATGCAGCTTACAGCAAGTTAACATGCACTCACTTACATTCATAAATAAAATGAAACAGATTGTGACATCAATGCTGTAAGGCTTGCCAAATCCTAAAACAAAAGAACCAACACATATCAATAATGAGTAAAGACATAATTATATTACGAGCTTATCAAAAAATAACAAGAGTATTAAAAAAATATCGACTTACCAGAGCCAGCATGCATGAGCATGAGTAAAGACATAATTATATTAAGAGCTTATCAAAAAATAACAAGAGTATTAAAAAAGTATCGACTTACCAGAGCCAGCATGCAGAATAGAGTAAGTTAGCACTCAATCAGGAGACAATTTATTACAAGTTATAACACTTGCGGATCCAAAAAAGCACTTGTTGCAATATTTTAAGTTTAACTTTTCCGTAGATGCTGAACACATAACTTTAAAAAAAAAGTCATGTAGCACAAAAATTTAAATTGTTAGCTTTTGAAAACCAAAGCACTTGTTTACTTCACAATATTTAATTAAATTTTCATTTAAAAAAGAAACACGGCAAAATTAATTATTAATAACTACTTGGGAATTATAAGAGTTAGCATGCAGCTTGCAGCAAGTTAACATGCACTCACTTACATTTATAAATAAAATGAAACAGATTGTGACATCAATGCTGTAAGGCTTCCAAATCCTAAAACAAAAGAACCAACACATATCAATAATGAGTAAAGACATAATTATATTAGGAGCTTATCAAAAAATAACAAGAGTATTAAAAAAATATCGACTTACCAGAGCCAGCATGCATGAGCATGAGTAAAGACATAATTATATTAAGAGCTTATCAAAAAATACCAAGAGCATTAAAAAAGTATCGACTTACCAGAGCCAGTATGCAGAATAGAGTAAGTTAGCACTCAATCAGGAGACAATTTATTACAAGTTATAACACTTGCGGATCCAAAAAAGCACTTGTTGCAATATTTTAAGTTTAACTTTTCCGTAGATGCTGAACACATAACTTAAAAAAAAAGTCATGTAGCACAAAAATTTAAATTCTTAGCTTTTGAAAACCAAAGCACTCGTTTACTTCACAAATATTTAATTAATGTTATTTAAAATAGAAACACAGCAATTTAATTATTGATAACTACATACTTGCGAATTATAAGAGTTAGCATGCAGCTTACAGCAAGTTAACATGCACTCACTTACATTCATAAATAAAATGAAACAGATTGTGACATCAATGCTGTAAGGTTTGCCAAATCCTGAAACAAAAGAACCAAAATAAATCAATCATGAGTAAAGACATAATTATACTTAGAGCTTATCAAAATATAACAAGAGTATTAAAAAAATATCGACTTACCAGAGCCAGCAATTACCATACAGTAAGTTAACACTCACTTAGTTAGGAGACACTTTACTACAAGTTATAACACTTGCGGATCCAAAGACGCACTTGCAGCAAAATTTTAAATTTCACTTTTCCGTAGAGTCTAAACATATAACTATAAAAAAATATTCATGTACCACAAAAATTTAAATTGTTAGCTTTTGAAAACCAAAGCACTCGTTTGCTTCAAAATATTTAATTAAATTTTCATTTAAAAAAGAAACACGGCAAAATTAATTATTAATAACTACTTGGGAATTATAAGAGTTAGCATGCAGCTTGCAGCAAGTTAACATGCACTCACTTACATTTATAAATAAAATGAAACAGATTGTGACATCAATGCTGTAAGGCTTGCCAAATCCTAAAACAAAAGAACCAACACATATCAATCATGAGTAAAGACATAATTATACTAGAGCTTTTCAAAAAATAACAAGAGTATTAAAAAAAATATCGACTTACCAAGGCCAGCATGCAGAATAAAGTAAGTGAGCACTCAGTTAGGAGACACTCTATTACAAGTTATAACACTTGCGAATCCAAAGACGCACCTGTAGCAACATTTATAATTTCACTTTTTCGTAGAGTCTGAACACATAACTTTAAAAAAAAAGTCATGTAGCACAAAAATTTAAATTATTAGCTTTTGAAAACCAAAGCACTGTTTACTTCACAAATGTTTTATTAAATTTCCTTAAATATAGACACTTTTTGTATAGTTAAGTGTCCAGTTATCGGTTTGTCTCTTTAGACTCGTTGATATATATATTGTTGAAACTAACGATATTCATTGTTAGTTGACTCTAACTGAATTGGGGGACACAAACCGAAAATATTAGTTCAGGTCTGTAAGTACTTACCTTGACATGTATGTTTTAAATTAAAACAATTAGATAGAGTCCTCCAAATGAAGAAGGAGGCTGGTTAAATCATTAAAAGGATTAAAATTATTTCATTTGACAAGTTTATAAGTAAGGAATAAAAATTTGGCTAATTTGTCACACCTACAATAAATCAAAAAAATATTAGTTAACTGAAATACTTAAATAAGTAAAAAAAAAAATGGAATACAGAACTGAAAAGGCGGCAGCTGCATGTAGAAATATAAGGAACCAAAACATAACTGTAATGTATAAAAACATAAATATACCTAGAGCCAACACAAAAATAACAAGGATATTTTAAAACATTGACTTACCAGATTCAGCATACAGCAAATTTACACCCACTCATTTAGGAGACACTTAACTACAACTTACAAGACTTGCGGATCCAAAGACGCACATTTAACAACATTTTAAAGTTCACTTTTCCGTCAACGCTGAACACAACATTTTAAAGTACGAATGGTGTGTACCACAAGAATTTTAAATTGTTACTTTAAAATCAAAGCACTCGTTTAATTCACAAATATTTTAACTACTAGGATATTATAAGGGAACACAATTTTAATAGCACTATTTAAATACACACAGCACAGTGTTTTCTTAAAATAAAAAAGAATGATATAAATACTCCGCACTCGATTCGCGTGGCACGCACACTCAGCGCGACGGTTCGTGCCAGACTGACTGTTCAACTGACGAGAGCGTTGCGAGCCGCGTAGCCAAGAGAACCGTGCAGGCGTAGAGATCGTCTAAACTGAAATGACGCGCCCCACTACCTATATCCGAACGCTGCGTGCTTCTACGGTTGAATCTAACTGGCAACTGAACGACCAATTACAATCGCATGATTTTGTGTATTGCATCCATATTTGAAATTCGCTTGTTTGCGTAATTTGGAAGTGGGCGCGTCATTTCAGCTTAGACGAACATTACTAGCTTTACTGAAACTGGATACTGGATAACCTAAATTGCTATGATAATTGGTGACCATCTATTCTAATTAAGAAAGAAGAATACTAATATATATAAAATTTTCGTAAAAATAGCTAACAAGTACAAATAAGTAATGTACACAGTATAATCAGCCAATAATATCAACACTGCCGGGAGACAGGCTTCCTCTCTAATCTAGCACGCGGGTGCGCCAACCCAGTGCGGGTCGGTAGATTTCAGAGGTCATCGATATTTTTGTTCTAGGTCATGTAGGTTTCTACACGATGTTTTTCTTCACCGTTTTGAGAGTAGTGGTGATGGAATAATTTACACAGAGTAAAGTGCCTGCCTGGGTTCGAATCTACGAGGTTGACGGCTGCTTAACCGAGCTATCCTGTACATGTTTCAATAAAATAGGGCCTTCAGCCGAAGTATGAAAAGTATAAACTAAGCGACTCCGCTGTGAAACGATGGCAAAATTGGAAGAGTAAGGTGCTATAAATTATGGTTAGCGCAGTCAACATTTTCACGATCAAACAAACACGGCTATTTCGGAATTGTCTAAATGTCATTCAAAAATACGTGGTGGAGTATTATCCATCAATAACTGTTATAAGTGCAGGATAAGGGTTGGAAAGTTTGTAAATTTGGTTACCAAATAGAGTGTAGATTTAAGTCGCGAAGAGAGAGAACAGACTCCTCTGAAACGGCTGAACCGATTTGTATGAAATTTAGTGTGCATGTCGATAGGTATGATATAATCGGCTAACATCTTTGTTTTTCTATATATATGGCAAAACAACATTTGCCGGGTCAGCTTTCTTATATAATTCTTTTGTATTTCTTCGCTTTCAGTTAAGAATTTTATCAATTTTGTTGAGTCTACTTTGTCTAGTACCAGCTTTGATAGAATACCTTACTTTTCGTTGCGATTGCGTATTGGTTAAATAAAGTAATTTTAGTCTTTTGGAGGTTTATTTCCAAATTCTTATCATTTAAGTAATTGATAATTGATGTGATAGTATTGTTAATATAGTATAGGTATACTAATGGGTCTGTAACAATTATTTATGTTTTGTTTGTCTTTTTTTTGAACTTTATTAAATACTCCCACGCTTATACAAAATATGTTCTTCTGGTTTAAATTTTATTTTGACTACAAAGAAATTATTATTAAAAGTTTTTGTTGTCTCCTGACCTAACCTTTTTTATGGCTGTTGGGAAATCATTAAATGACCTCTCCCGCTCTAAATAACCTTGGTACCTATCTATGTCATTATTATATTGTATGGTACATAGTACCTATCTATTTTATTGTACCTTTCTTCATTTATAAAACAATTCAATGAATAGGTAATGCTAATGAGCACTAATTAACTGAAACCATGCAATTACTATTATCATATAATAGTCATTGTCTTCGAATAACTGCATATTGTAACATAATACACATCATTAGTAAATCACCCTTTTTTTTTTTTGGTGGGGTGGGAAATCATCAAATGACCTCTCCCGCTCTGGGCGGAGTGGAAGGGCGTGTCGGACTTTTGCTGACTAAAACCCACCCCTGTTCCTTCACCTGCCTATGCGCCCCAGGGACTCCGGTTACTCTCTCCTCCTTTGCGAGCTTTACTGCTTCGCAGAAGGGGGCGACGGCCTGCCATGCACTCTCGCTCCGGACCATAGCCTGGACCAGGGCCGGACGCGAGAGATCGCCGCGCCCTATCGCCGCCATGAGGACACGGCGGTGCTCCACCCAAGCGGGGCAGACCTCCACCGTATGCTCCACCGTGTCCTCAGGGCGATCCACGCAGTGATGACACCCTGGTGTTTTCTCCCGCCTTATCCGGAACAGGAACCTCCCGAAGCAGCCGTGCCCGGTGAGGACCTGCGTCAGGCGAAAGGTGAGGACGCCGTGGCGCCTCTCTAGCCACTCCTCAAAGAGGGGACTTACCGCCACTATTATGGCGTGCCCAGCCCTGGGTTGCGACAATCGCGCTCTCCATGTCGCCATGAGATCCCGCCGGAGCTCTGTCCGCCGCACCGCGTGGTGCCCCGGCGTTTGGCCTCCTCTCGCCACTCCCACGTTAGTAAATCACCCTGATACCGGAAACACATTCAACGCGTCTTGTAGGTGAGCTTATATAACACTTTGAAAAGAGTTGTAATTTCTACGAAAAGATAACACTTAAGATTGTATTGTCACTACTCCGGGTGGGAAAATTAATGCTGCAACTAAGCTACTAGTCTAAAGATTCGATGGGACAAATGCTGTATTGTTAAACGGAATCCAACTTACTCCACTCATATTAAAATCACCTTTAATAAGAAATCTATCAGAACCATTGTCAATCACCGATCGGTTTAATGTCATAAGATAGTTCTTCAATTGTGAAGAAAAGGAGAGGCCCAGATTTTGTTTACATAAATAGATCCCACAGAGATGTACCTACCTAAATAGTTTCGTGTATTAGAATTGTTTAAGTGTATGCTTATCCAGATATCTTCAGCTGTAGAATGGAAATTTTGCTGACATGTTACTGACAAGTGTCGACGAGCGGCTATTAACACTCCTCCACCACGTGATTGTCCAGTAAGAGTGTAATCACGATCTCGACGCCATACAATATACCTTTCATTAAAAAATATGAGCTGACTACCATTTGACGATAGAAACTAGAAAGTATCGGTTTTAGTTCTTAGACCATGAATGTTCTGATTAAATATGTTCAAACCAAGCGAATTAATATTAACGTTAGTAGCCATTACACTAAAATCAATGTTAGAATATAAATTAGCAAAATAAAACACAATAGCATGTATCATAAAAATATAAACTAAAGCAGGGTGCTAAGAAAATAAACAATAACAATAATACTTGAGGCGAGCAAACGGCGACAAATATTATTGGAGTGCAAAAATCATTCGACATTGAGCGGCAAACTTCTGAGGCAAGCAATAATGTGCGAGCCAGGCATATCACTGTGCACTAACACTTTAAAATGAACAGCGCGATAAGAAACACAAAGAACTTTTATAACTGAACAAAAGAAAGGTGTCGGGCGCATTAGTGCAGCTGAGATGCTGAGCAATTTATTACAACTTAGCAAAACAACATGAAAACAATTAAGCAGATAAGATTGTATACGGCATATTATGTGGCATTTTTTGCAATTTTGTTTAAATCAGATTAAAAATTGAAAAGATTCCTTTCTCACTATGAGAACTTTGGAGTTGATGTTTTTGAGTACGTGATTTTTTCCGTGTTTCACCCAAACGAATTCGTAGTTGTTATCCTTGGCGATGGTATTAGCTTTACTTGGCAGCTTCTTATTTTCCACACTAGGGTGGTCATTAACAAACACCCGCTGGGAGGTGCCAGCTCGCGCCGCCGCTGTAAAATCTTCCTTGACACGTACCTGTTCATAAAACTCACTATGATGAGTTTATCGTTGGAGTTGAAGATGGGCACCCTTCAAACATAATTTATCAAAGTTTTGGGGCAGCTATAGTTTACCTTACGACCAATGGCTTCAATAGGTAATCGTGGAAAGATTTTCATCCTTTCTTGTAGGAACTCCCTTGATTTCAACATTATTTGATCGAGCAGACCTCCACCGTATGCTCCACCGTGTCCTCTGGGCGATCCGCACAAAGTGTTCATGGTAATGTACATGATATATTTATTTAGTTTTATCATTTTCTTATTTATGAAGTTACAGGGGGGGGGGGACATTTTAGTTGGAAGTGTTTCTCGCGCAAACTATTCAGAAAAAAAAATATATGTGAAACTGGATATCATTTTTGAAGACCTATTCATAGATAGCTCACACGACGTATGGGTTTGATGAAAAAAAATTTTGAGTTACAGTTCTAAGTATGGGGAACCCCCAAAATTTATTGTTTTTTCCAATTTTTGTGTAAAAACCTTAATGCATTTCACAGCGCTGTAACATACCGACGGACAGACAGACATGACGAATCGATACGGGTTCCGTTTTTACCATTAGGCTATGGAACCCTAAAAATGAGTAGGAGTTGAAATGCTATTACTCTGTATCCGATATTTGAAATAACCAATCTATTCAATTTTAATAAATATATTAAAATAAGTAATTATTATAGTAATTGTATAATTACATAAAATTCTGCTTGCATGGGGAAGAATGTATTTATAAAGTAATTGTATTAAAACCAAATTCTATGCAAATAAAAAAATCTATCTATCTGTCTGTTAGACTTCTCTCAATCTAGATTTTTTTAAATGTTATAAACTAGTGCTTGACCGCGATCCCGCCTGATGGAAAGCAGTGATGGAATCATTGCCGCATCAAGCCTTGAAGACACTTAAATTGTAATCAAACGGGAAGACCGCCGCAGGCAAACTGTTCCGTGGCTGTATCAAAGAGTAACCGGGGTCCCTGGGGCGCATAGGCAGGTGAAGGAACAGGGCTGGGTTTTAGTCAGTAAAAGTCTGACACGACCTTCCGCTCCGCCCAGAGCGGGAGAGGTCATTTTATGATTTCTCATCCAGGAAAAATAAAGGCAAACTGTTCCAGTCCTTCGATGTACGCGGTGTAAAAGACGAGGCGAAACGCTTCGTCCGGATCGTAACAGTATTTAATCTGGGTCTTTCCAAATAAAAAGCTGCGGGCTTGGTGGGCAGGGGACTTAAATTCCAGACGGTAGAGGTGAAATAGCTCCAGACGGGCAAGCCGTTTTAAGATCGGCCTGTCTTAATAGCGTAAAATGATAATCCGAGATGCATGCATGCGATTTTATAAAAGTAACTTACATTACCAAATGTAAAATGGAAAACTATGTCGCTCTAGTAGTTTCCTGAAGGAAAAAACCACCTCAGGCAAAGAGAAAATAGGACACAATATAGAAAACGAACAGATCTTTTGCATAATCTTTGTCCTAACACTATTTTAGCTACACTGGCGGACAAGGTCGATGGACCTTTTATTAGGCACTGGGCTGGCAGACATGTGCGTGCTCATGTCCATGTCGCCAATTAGTTTAGTTTCTTATGTAATTTTGTTTTGTTTTTCTTTTTCTTCTTTTGTTTTCTACTAACATAGGATAAGTTCATACTAACACAATATGGACCTACGGGTCTGAAATAAAAAGTTTGAATTTGAATTTGAATTTATTAGATTTTTTGCAGCTATAAGAGTATTAGACAACGCTTATAAGACAAACTATTATATCATTTTTATTAGCGTTGTTTTACATTTGACAAAATTATGAAACTGTAAATTTGTTCAGAAGTTCAGAAACCAGGCATTAGTCGCCTTGATTACTCTACCAATGTAAGCAAAGCCAACTATCAATGTCACCAATGTTACACAAATGTTAAACCAATGGTCCAGTAATGTCCCACCAATGGTAGTAAGCTGTTTTTATTGTATCATTTCACATTTCGAGGACACTTCTAACAACATCTCAACAAGTTTATCCATCAATATTCCTTCCTATCAATCAATTATCGCCCGTGCTCAATTGCCCACTGCTCCCGCCGGGCATCGTTTACTAACCAACACCATAAAACGTTTGGGTACAGAAGGTTGGCTCCATTCTATACAACAAGCGTTCGCGCACTCACAGAAAGACCCGCTTCACGTACAGCCGGCACCGGTTGGTATTCGACATTTGCTTGAGATCGCCGTACTTACGCGTCTATGTATGGTATATTTTGAGCTCATTGTATGGAACTAGCCTTCTGTACTTATCTATTCTGTGCTAACACGATTGGCATCCCGCCAGCCATGCTCATTGCACATAATATCGTTCACTATTCACTTAGCAACGTAAATATGTACTATATGAACGTTTGAATGTGCTGTGATTTGGAAGTTAATAGTTCGATATAAAAGTGGGTTAAAGTCATGACTGTGTGTAATTTGAATGTGTTTAACGTTTGTATTTCAGATAGATGGCTGTTCTATCGTGAAAGTTCCGACCAGACAGACGCATGTAGTTTGACAAGAATTCGTCGACATTGTACTGCGCGGACAACTTTTTTTTTAGTGGCTTGACCATAATAGGTAGGTAATAGGTAATACGGGCTGGTGTCCGCAACTCCACGACAATGCGCGTATTTTGCGTACGGGTGGGATCAAAGATCATTCGATCCACCCCAGCTCCTCAAAGAAGGCCAGCAACGCTTTGATGTTACTGACCGTTTCACGTAGGGTACCTGGGTTATCGAAGTATTTTGCCCGGTATGTGGCGACCACCGGGCAGTTTAACAGCACATGCGTCGCTGTTTCGTCATGCTCCATGCAGGCCCTGCACAGTGGACTGCCTGTAGCTCCTATGACAAAGAGTTGTTTATTAAATGACCCGTGGCCAGTTAAAGTTGCAGTAACTGTGCGCAGCATGCTGGTCTCTAGTTCAGTGTAACTAGCACTATTGAAAATGTTTTAAAAATGTTTGAAGTTTTATCGTAAGCTGAACTTTATTGTGTAGGAATTAAAGTTATTTTTCCATAAACTCACATTTGTTTACATTTTTGGCAAACCTGTGTCAATGTTACGATACTGCTGTTGCTGTGCGACTGCTGCTGATCTACTACTACTAATTTCACGGCCAATCAACCATAACGAAAATAAACATAATAAAACCCAATTTCCGATGCCAAAAAACTGCAAAGAACCCTAAAATATCACGTTACAAAGTCACGCATTGATACTCTTTCAAAGCCGTCCACTCAAACGGTTCTGCGAGCAATTAATCCATCCTCTGGTTGATTGCCGACCTAGAATGACTAATGGGTCACCACTTGAGAGATTAGCGATTTTAAATCGATTGATAACAGCACTCGATTATTTTACCTACACCAAGCACGCTCTTCACGTAAGTGGTTTCATTTTAAAGTCCGTGTCATAGTGGTAATATGTGGGCAGCTACTTGAAAGGGTATCGAAAAACAATGTTATTGTGTCTGGTCGGTAAGGTATTTTACGTGGAATCGAGCGTGGGTAGAAGGTGAACTAAGTTCAGTTTTCAATCGTTTTGGACAAGAGGCTATTCAAAGTCTTTGAATGATCAAAAAGACCCACTCTACCCCTTATTTTCAATCAGTTTTACCCGAAACGAAAGAGCTCTTTGTTCAAAATGCGGAAAAGAGCACTTTTGTACTAATACCACAAAATACAAAGAATGAAGATAATATCACTGTGCTCTTTGATAATATCAGCAGCTATTCGGGCTTCAGGATCAACGGCACAGAATAAATCAAAGAGTATAATATATAGGGTATAAATTAAATAGTTGTCAACGGCGCCAATTTTCAATTCTCATTCGCAAGAAATGAAACCGCTTACGCCATCTCGTTTAAATTTTTAGAAACTTTATGAAGCTAAATTATAAAGAAAGCAAACGATTGCATAACTGTTTTCTGAATTACATTTTAGAGTCACATAATAAAATAGATTGTGGCCCAAACAAAGAATATAACAATATAACGGCCCAAATTATGATATTTTCCAACATCCATATTCCAATTGAACTATGGCAGCACCGCGTTATAAACTCTGTTTATAGTGTATAGTCTATGGTTATAAATGTGATTGTCAAATCCAACGTCAATTTATTCCAAATTCAAATTGGAAAAGGAATGCAACGGATTCTTTATATTTCATTTATTTTTAATTAAATAAATCCTTGTAATGGATAACTTAATCAAACCTGTGTTAGAGAATTATTCGACGCATTATGTTGAAAAACAAAAGAGTCCAAGCTACATAGAAATGTACACAAAAAGTAACAGAGATGTGATGTTAGTTTGTAACAAGGTAAATCTTTGTTTATTTCATAAATGTTGAATATTAAAACTTGGATTTTTGTCTAAATAGAAACTGTTTTTAATTACAGACTAAACAATCTTCTTATATTACGGAAACGATTGGTAAAAGCAATAGAAATGACGCTGGTAAGTAACAACATTATTTTGCTTACAACTCTGGCTATCGCAGCCCACTGCTGGATACTGACCTCTCCCAGACTGTGCCACAACACCCTGTTATCCAACTTTCGCATCAAATCTGACCCAACTGCCTTCTTAAAGTCACTGGTCCATCAGGGGAGGTTTAGCCTGGGTGTTAGTGAGTAAATTCACTTTCAATAATTTTAAGTAATTTTTACTGAAATACCTAAATTGTCAAGAAATCTTTTCAAGCAGTACCAGTGATTGTTATCATTCCATCATTTCTACAATCATTTAATACCTGAATATACTAAATTACAGAAGAGCTAGAGTTAACGGGATCTCCGTTGAAACTGGACCTAAGTCTTCACACTGTATTTGATGACACAATGATCACTGATGAGCCTCAGTTATGGACCAAGGAGGAAGCTACTCATGGGCCTACTACACTAGACACTGCGAGGTTAGTAAATAGGTTTTAATGTTATTAATCTAAGTGATGGTATAAAAAATTGTAAGTGTTGAATTAGCCATATTTCCCAGGACTATATCCTTCTTACTTAATAATACTGACTGGCCTGTTGGTCTAGTAGTTAGAGACCCTGACTGCTATACCGGAGGTCGTGGGTTTGATTCCCACCCAGGACAAACGTTCGCGTGATGAGCACGATCATTTGTTCTGTGTCTGGGTGTAATTTATCTATAATATGTATGTATTTAAAAA
>VKGM01013809.1:0-14553 GCA_007844875.1 Busseola fusca | reverse complement strand
TTCATAGGATTCATATTTGCATTTAAAAGGAAAAATGCCATTTATTTTCGATATAGGTATGTACTTAGTAGGTAATTAACGCCAGTTATAATTCTAAGATGAAGCATTGTGGTAGTAAATCACACGGTAAACAAAAAATAAGTTTTCAGAATCCGGGACAATAAGCGCTAATTACTGGACACGGGACAAGAGGCAAGATTCCGGGACAATCCCGGATTTCCCGGCGGTCTGGCAAGCCTAGCCGTTTCCCATCGAATTAAGATACTCCAGAATCAGTTTAGACGCGATTAAAAACATGGCTACAAAAATACGTCATATTATTATTACGTCATGTGCTGACTTATTTGACAGGACTAAATTAACTGTCCTTTTCTTAACTAAATAGAAAGAAAAGGATGCACTTAACTTAATTTTAGGTTAGTTTATGACGAAGGAAATCCGTGCCAGTGTTGATGTTTTTTTTATACTGAAAATTATGAAGCGTGTCTTAGATCAATAATATGAAAAATACACTAAAAATATACCTACTGAACTTAACAAACTCTAATAGGAATTTCAAGATATAGCTACGTACTAATCATTGATCTTAGAACATTATTTCAAAATCGGAAATGTTTTCAAACTCTGATTCCCGTACAGAACTCTAATACTCATCACTGTCATTCAACTCAAAACGTCAAAGTTTTGACAAACAGGTATGTCTTCCTTATATTTCCGGTTCAGCGAGTCCCGTTGGACAGGGTTGACAAACCTTGACCCAGTATTTGCAGCTAGTCGATGTATATTCAGTATTTACTGACGTTCGTATTAAACGAGACACAATAGCTCTCTGACAAGTCAAATTTGTATCGAAGAAATTGTATATACCGGATTGATATAATACATTACTTAGAAATACTTATATGAGTCTTCTTCCTGGAATTTTGAAGAAATTCGTATAAATAGTAAACCTCAGAATACGTTTTTTTATGTAAGTCTTCGTTTTGTAAAGTTTTAAGTTTATTTTTCATAGAATTCTGATTGCAGTTTCTTGAGATTTCTCGTTTTCTGAATACTAACGCCATCTATTGCGCTGGTTGGAAAGTTATCGCTGTTTGTTGAAAGATTGTGTTCGCTGAAAAGTGGAATATAATGTTATATCTATTTGCATTATACCTGCCTAGATATTTTTAGAGGATATCCCATAAGTATTACTATAATAAAGGTAAAGTAGAGTACCGTATGATTTAATAAATACCTTGTTATAAGTTGAAGACTTGAGACTTGGTATAAATTACGTTTTTTTTTTTTGCATTTTAGTCTTTGAAGTGTTCCTGCCATGAATAATAACGTAAACATCAAAGAATGAAATAGTTAACACAATATCCATTAGGGTACCCCCAAAATAATTTAAGAATATTTCATACTCCAGCACAATTTATTCCTCTATGAAGACAACCAAAAACAAAATTCCAAATGGGGCTCATTACGGGAGTGGTACCCTCCCTTTGCATATAATTGCATCTTTTTGTCTGAAAAATGCTTGCCCCGAGCACTGATTTACGCATACAAGGTGTGCAATAATAACGCTGCCTCAGAAAAATATTATTTAAACATACAATCAAGATTACGGAAATGTGTGCCTTAACGATTGTAAATAAGATACGTTTTCGTGTGGTATAACGATAAACAGAGCGTATTTACTGAACACGTTGAGTAAAGAAGCTTGGGGTGAGTCGCACCCTCGGTTTTTTCGAGCATCTTTTCCTTAATTTATATAGAAATGTTTGGTCTCTTCTGACGCCTTTGAACGTAACAAGCTCTACTACGCAAGTGAAATTTTCGATTTCAATTTGCATTTTTTCCATTAGTCACAATCTCCTTTAGAATAGTGAAATTATACCTATCATGCGGCAAGTGCATAGAATTTAGAAATTATACAATGAGATTTTTAGTCAAAATTGATTTTAAAAGGAATCGATAATTATTATTATCATCAGCATTCTCCTTTGTCACAGTTTGTTTGGTGTCGGAGCAACATGTCTTTTCTTTCATACTTCTCAATTAATCGTCATTACGATAGTCACGATAACCAAAGAGGTAATTAATGATTTCAGTGGGTAAACCTGTAAACTCAAGACAATGTTATGATCAACAATTTATCATCCAGTCAATCTCTTCAAACTTTTTTAATCAGTACCCTAATTGCGTAACAAACTATCAATGGCAATTAGAATAATTTTTGAAAGATATTACTAATTCATTGCTTCATTTGTTCGAAATTCTTTCTGCTCAACAACCTTAATAACGCAATGTATATTGTTGAATTGTCAAAGTAAAACTCATTGCTACTGATAGTGTTTTACGCAATTACTTCGCTGTTTAGTAGGTGTCAGTTGTTTTTCTGTTTCAGAGGAAGTTACAATGTAGCCAAATATAATGTTGAGTGTACTTTAGGTACCTACATTGTCATATACTTTGACTGGGGTCGCAACACCGCAATATCTTTGTCATTAAACTTTTTACTACGAAAAATAATAATAAACATTCACAAAAACTTCACACTTAGATTACGGCAAGATTCTCATTTCTCGCAAAAAGAATTCTTTCTTACGATGACTTTCTTTAGTCGAATCGTTATTAAAAATATATCCCCTGCTCCCCCTCCCAAGGAAAGTTGACTCATAATAAAGGACGGCATAATTTTTCCTTTTAAAACTTTTTGATTAGATAAAATAATAGGGTGGCGTGGGGTGGCGAGGCTCGCGGCGATGCGCCGATATCGGCTATTCTAATTGTTGTTCTTCTGCCGATGTTTACATTCCTTTGTAATTCAAAAAAATATACCACTTCGTTAAGTCGCTGGATTTTTCTTAACAAAAATATTTACTGACTACGAATGGAAAGTTGGGTCTAATTAATCGCGTTTGAACTTCAAAAATCGATGCCCCAGCCCTCTTTGGAGTTAGCACATAAAGCCGCCCTCTCTCTATCGATTTAAATTGAAAAAACATCGACAGTTGAGTTTGACATGTCGTTAGAGTTCAGCGGCTTTGTGTCGTCGACATCGCCTATTTGTATTGATTCGTATTCATTTATTTAACTCATTGAACACTGTTTGCACAACCTGACAAATGCTACAATTCTCGATAAGTAAGCAGTGAATGCAATCATTGCTTACCCTTTGAATTTTCTAGTTAAACATATGCAGTCATTCCTCATACGAGTAGTCTGGAACCAGATACATGTATGACTGGTATTAACTCTGCCATATTGGATCAGATAATGTATGCATCATTATATCGTTCCCAGTCAGTAATGAAGCAAATGCTAATTTAAACACACATGTACATATATACGTATATCTAGGTACATTAGTGTGTCTGCATACAATTGTAGACCATTTTGCAATTTACATAGGGACACAAAATAAATCCGCAACTACGGTAAAGTACAATTAGTCGAGGTATTTTTTGTCCAAACCAAGTATAATAAAATATAAAATGTCGCAAAGGCATTACTAGCCCCAGTTTAGGGTTGTCCCCCGTTCTTTTTCAATTTAAACCGTTGGACAAGCCGCGCGTCGAACGCAGCTATGGCCTTTCCGATGCCATACAATGCCAGTTTTCAATAAGATTGGTTACACTACACTAAGCAATGCAATCAATCAAAATTGCATCGGTTGATAGACTCCGACGCACATTCGCCCCAACCTACCCACGATCGTTTGCGCTTGAGTTTTATGTGGCTATTCGTTATTTTAATTTTCGAATGTTCGTATTTCAAAATTGAATAAAAAGGTAGGTTATATGGAACTCTAGAGATTATGTCAAAATGTACATATTGGCTGGTTAGTCTAGGCTTATACCAAATGCTTCGCAGAAATATGTTATTACAATTTAAAATTGCACAATTTCGCGAAATGTATTTTCTTCTCGCTCGTGGAATTTTAATTATTTACTGGAATACCTAAATAAACAAGAAACCTACACAAATCTAATCACGCTTACATGGCACATACATGTAATAACGAACTACTAACAATAAATCATACAAAACTTTTTTAAAGACAGTTGAATTACAAAACCCAGTGCGCATGGAGCGTGGTAACCTATGTAATTATTAACGTGTGTGTACGTAATTAAATAAAAATACTGTCTATACCCGTTTAGCTAAGCCGCGTCGGTGTCAAACGGTGCATGAAATTCTAACAAAAACCCGACAATTACTCTATATATCTCACATCACTTAGTTTTAATGACAGCACTAGAACATTTTAACACCTCGCTGACAGCACTTCGTAATTATCGGTTTTAATAGCCGTTATTGTGTTGTTTTTATTTTAATTGATGTTACACTTACACGACACGTTATGGACTTGCCTTTTAGGGCGCTTTCTTGGCCGTGTAAACAGATGGTTTTAGCGGTATAACAACGTAACAAGTTTACACCGTGGAAATTATCATAAGTTAGGCTACAGAAATTGATTTCGCAAATACAAAATTGCTGTTTTATTTATGACTAGCTGCTGAGCTCTACAGTTTCATCGGCATAAGTCGCTATCCTGTTGGAATATCTGGATAAAAAGTCTCATCATCATCATCTTATGTACTAATTCCAGGTCATGGTCTACCCATATGTCAAATTTCATCTAAATCCATCAACCGTTTTATCGGGAAAGCGTAACAAACCAACAATAAAAATAAAATCCATTTATAATATTAGATTAGATAATATACACTAAGTAGTGGCCGAAATCCCGGTGAAGCTTGCCATTAGGGAAATAGGGACCATTGAATTACCTTTGGAGATACCAGTAAACATACCAACTCTTAATCAAGTAGATACCCCAAAAAACAATGTTCAAAATCTACAAATTCTCTCTCCATTTCCAATTGAGACACCAAATTTCAAATTCATGTAAATATTCATAAATTCATAAGACAAATGACTAGATATTAAACGTGAACAAAAGCCGTGATGTATCGCCCCTTAAATAATTAATCAAGGACAAAAAAAAATCTATGAAACGGTAGGTTATCATTAATACTAATAATAATTGGTGGGCTGTTATTTTACTCGTTTCTACAACAAATTAGTGAATAATGAATGCATGAGTGCCGCCCACGAAGCGTGTTCCCGACATTTCTTCATTTGTCTTTCGAAGCGTTTTGTATAAATTAAATTTTTACGTTTTTTTCCCCTTTCGCTTTTACGATGTTGTGTAGGTACTGTAATTATAGTTTACGTCCGTCTAAATAGCTTATCAGTTGTTTTAACTTGATAAGTAGTTGTTTGGAATTAATAATTATATAGGTATGTATCAGTTTGGTTTTTTTTTGTTGCCGGGAAAATGAATATTGTTTTGACTCGTGTAAAGTTAGTGGGATTCCATGATGTTAAATTCGTTAGAATTTTATAAAATTTGTTGCTGATGAACAATAAATCTCTGTACGATATACGTCATATACATATTGCTCAGGTAGCTCACAAAAATACTAAAATGGAAAATAGCAATAAGGCACACTTAACCCTTCGTTCGAAGAGCAGTGGTGGCCCAGTGGTAACGGCCGCGACTTACAAGTTGTAAGTCGTAGGTTCGAACCCCGTCAGGCGCTTTACTTTGTGTAATTATTTCATCACCACTGCTCTCAAAACGGTGAAGGAAAACATCGTGAGGAAACCGGCATGTCCTAGAATAAAAAACTTCGAAGACATGTGACATCTACCAACCCGCACTGGGCCCGCGTGGTGGATTACGGCCCACTCCCTCTTACCGAGAGGAGGCCTGTGTCCCAGCAGTGGGTACATTATAGGCTGATTATGTATTATGTAACCCTTCATACATATGAACGTGGATCCGAGCAAGACACAATGGCTTTTTAATAATGTCTGTAATTACAGCATTCAACTGGCTAATCAGCTTGTCATTCATGAATACTTCTTCCAATTTTATTCATAAAAAGATTTTTTTTTCAACGTTATAAATTAGTGCTTGACCGCGATCCCGCCGGATGGTAAGCAATAATGCAATCGTTGATGGTAAAGCGCACTAGTTTATTATGAGCCTATTCACACTAACCTTGAAGACACTTAAAATTTAATCAGACGAGAAGACCGCCGCAGGCAAATTGTTCCAATCCTTCGATGTACGCGGTATAAAAGAAGAGGCGAAACGCTTCATCTGGATCGTAGCGGTGTCAACAACTTATGGGTGGATACTCGCCGTACGATGAGTCGTCCAATGATGGAACGGTGATGGCGGAATAAGTCATGTAATTTCCGCGCACACTCTCCAAAGCGCATCCTCTAGAATACTGAGAGGCTGGCTACCCTACGACTGTGCTCCAGGCTTTGGAGATTGTTCTTCACCAGATCTGGATCTATCCAATTGACACCTTATAACATTTTCCGAATTTTACCAAAAAGCTTGCAACAATACTCGTGCACTTGTACTGTACTGTATTAAGCTAAGGGCACAATGGCATTGGCACACTTCGCCCCCTCCTAACTGCAGCCTAATTAATAGCCCAGTACACTGACCTACTACAACTTTCCCATGAGTTTTCCTCCCCTCCACTAATTTCCAACCCTAACGAACCATCGGTTAACCCTGCAAACACCGACATGCAAATTAACCCTTTCTCCGCCGGCTGTTTGCGCAGTTTACACCGCTTTATTGAATTAATACGAACTGCCTGACTTAATAAAAGGGTTCAGGGATGATACGGTGTAAGGAGATTCTCTTAATGAGTTGGCCCTAAGGGCTCTGTGATTAGGTGAAGTTGTTTAATTATTATGGTAAAGGGTTGGCTTCGGTGCTAATGTGGGTTAATCGTTTCGTCTTTGTCTTATGGGAACACCTGTTTGTTTGTTTAGGCTGTGGTCTTATTGATGTTTCTATTGTTTTGTTTTTGTTTGGCGTGATATGTTTTTGTTCTACTGGATGTAAACAATGAATTCTCAATCCTTTCCCTGTCCTATGAGTCATGGTGATTGATGGACTAGACCTCTTAATAGTTTTCTATATAATGTGAAAACCATCTAAACAGATCACTTAATATTAAGTATAAAATAAAACCACTGTCTCGAAAGCGAAATTTCATTACAAGGAGATTAATACGAAAGCTCAAAAGAAAATCTCTGAAAAGGAAACTGTAATAAACTCAAGCAGATTTAAGACACAATTACCATAAGCAACTCCCTGAAAACAAAATCCTCCCCTCTGTGGTGAAGGCAACTCCTGAAAATCAAAAGTTTCCCAACAGGAAAATCCAGGATTGTTCAAATGAGCAAGTGTCCGCCCGCCCATCCGCGTTAATTGCTTAATCGCGTCGTCGGGGGCGGATTTAATTGGCCAGTCTGACCACTTAAGCCCGGCCAGGGGCCGACAACTGCCGACAATTTCCGACAGCGTCCGACAACTTCCGACAACTTTGAGTCGGTAATTACAAGGCGCGATGTTTAATTACGCTCGGTCGCGCGCTCGGACACCAGAAATTAATTAATTCGAACTCCGCCTTGAGGGTTCGTGTTGCTTACAAACGGCTTTCCTTAAGTTTGAGGGTTTTTAACTGCTGTAAAGCGGTTGTTTTATTTTTATGAATAATTAACAAGGGGAAATGTTTAATGATATTTCTGGTTTGAAAATTTTATAGAGGTGCTTTTTTTGCTGAAATCTCAAGATTGTTGTAATCAAGTTTTGAGCTTTGGTTTTAACTTTTCCGCTTTTCTTTAACGTTTTTTGTACGACTGTTATTTTAAGAATTTAACTGTGGAATATCCGTCGTATCAATTCGAATAATAACACTTCCAAAATGTACTATGGTTCTGATCATGTTTTTATTAGATTTCATCCCCAAGATACAGATCATGTCAAGTTAACATGACAGGGCACGCTAAACTTTCCTACGTCAAACGACTGTATACCTTGACCCTTCTCAAGACCATAACAGACGTGAGTGTGCTAATTATAATTACCATTTAAGACTGAGGATACGTCTCGTGGAGGCGGCACTTACTTACAATGACGTCCACCGGACACCGGCTCATTGTTTAATGCCAGATACTAGGTCACCCGCTTTGGGCTATCGGATGAGATACGCTTCCTAAACAGTGGCGGTATTAATGGAATGTGGGATTGTTTTGTGTTGTGTAATAGTTATGAATAATGTAGGGATTCTAACGTAACCTAGTAATGTCCATGTTCATATTTTAGCTGAGACACGTTCTAAAGAAATAATTTTATAAGTTAGATTAGTCATGTTGGCTGAAAGCATTAAAGTAGTTAATCCACCTCATATGAAACAAATGACGTAGGTAGTAATGTATCCCAAAGAAATCACAGTAAAAGCGTGATTCTAAATGAATTACTTATCGTAATAGCAATCTATAAAACCAATGAGATATATCAGAATCCAGCGAGCGAAAAAAAATAAAGGAATTTGAAAGTGATCACAGCAAACACGTAATTTAATATCAATCAAGCGGTCCGAGAAAATTACTCGCAACGAGAAAATGGAATTAAAAGAACACGGATGCTAACAAGTCTCGATTACAAATTAAACAGAGTGAGTGTCAGCACGATGCCACTGATTTAAGGAGATGAAAAAGAATCTAATTACAACGAGACTCCGTAGCCGGTCTTTAATTGAGAACCTTCTACCTCCCACCGCACCTCGCACCCCCGAAGCAGGAGTGTTCCGTTCTGTTTGCATTTCCCCCCTAATCGCGCTCCGGCGTCGATTACATTTTTTTAACATTTTTTAATTTCGTTCGAGCTTTTAATTTTCTTCGCGCGCCTTTTCTTTTATGCGGCGTTTTTCTTTTCCGTTCGCCCGACGATATTTCTCACCGCCATTATACGGCCGTAATGAGATTTTCTTTCATTATGTTTAATCTCCCGATTAATTCAAATGTTAATCTTCTTTTTCCACGTAGCTTTTTATGGATTAAACGTTACCGTAGCGAAATACAGAGGCGTCGCAATCAACTTCGGATTTCGGGCGCGACATTTAGAAATAATTAAGAAACGTGATGCTCTTCCGGCCGGTCGGGTGGCACGGAGGTAGGTGGCACCGTGGCTCCTACCAGCGGGTGGGTGTCCGAGAGAGATCGGCTCGCCGATTAGATCGTCAATAATTTAATTCGCAACAAATTCAAAACGCCGGTCCGCCCCCAGATAGGTGCGTCGAGACGTGTCCGGAACGCCAATGGCGAGTCCAGGAGTCGGCAAATTGAAAACACCTCCGGCGCGGCTGTAAACACGTCACGTGATTTAGGTTTTAATCAAGTAGGGACGCACCGCCCCGCCGTAATTGTGACAAATCCTCTGTTTGTCCGAAGAAACTTTTAACTCGGCGGCGGAACGGGGCTGGAACGGCTCTTCGCACGTGCCCGGAGAGGGAGACGCTTTTTTGTCGACACATGTGCTCCCTTCCCTCCCCTCGCCGGTTCGGGCTCTTGATTAATTTTTAATATTTTTTCTTCCAGTTCACGTACGCAATTTTCACTTTCCCGCTTAGACAGCCCAGTTCCATCGTCTCTGTTTGAAATAGTGACGTCACGAACTCTCAGTAAATCTATAAAGTGTGCTCTATTTATCGCCCATACGTATTATAGTTGCATCATATGCAGACCAACATTCTTTCGTCTAGTTAGCGTTAATGTGCGACAGTTGTTAGTGTTAAACGTTTATTTCGCCCGCGCTACACCTACATACCTCATTAACGAATTAGCAAGACTTGCAATTGTCGCACTTAACGCCGGTAATAAACTCAATAAAGATTAAGCTCAGAGATACGACGTTTGCACAACTGATTTTTGTCCCTATGAACATTGATGACACTTAAAATTAAGTGGAACTTAAGGCTGGATTTAATTTGTACAATGATTACTGTCAATCTTACTATACCTACTCTTTTGACGAATGGATGTCTGTTGAGTATGTAGAATACGCGCGGCTGTCGCGTCTGTAAGATTACTCAGTAATCGGAAGAGCGCACATTGTGTCTGTAATCTGTCGCAATTATCGCGCGGCGCATATCCCGATTAGACGCGGCGCGACGACAATTAGGTCGGCGGACACTCGCGTTAACCTGCGCAATGAGGATACGCCTAAACACCAGCTCGTTGTGCCAAAACGACAGACGCGCTTATTAACAACCTCAAAGCTAATGGAAAAAATAACCTCCAGCAGAAATGAATGGTCAGCATACAACCGGTCTCCCCTATTTATAAATCACATCCGCACTCTTTGTAAATTCACCTTAGCGACCCACCCTCCCGAGTTCAAAGAGTGCGCCGTCCGGGGCAATGTCCAAATTATAAATTCGCATTAGATCGGACGCGCACGGTTCGTTTACCATTTCATTTTGGTTCAATATCGCCACTCTACTTTGTTCCACACACTCCCCCGGCCCCCGCTCACCCCTGCGCCTTAAGACGCCGGGAAATATCTGCGTTTTAAGCTATATTTCTTTCATCCCTCATTTTTGCAGTTCGTAGCAATCTGAAATCCAACACGTCCCCCGCAGGGGTCTCCTTCCTCCCCTATTCTTGTACCCGGATAAAAAAAGCGATATCTATTTATAAAATGTACGCACGCATATACGTGGCATGTGTGGACGCGGAATTAGCGCATGTGTGAGTGGTCGGGCGCGTGTGTGCGTGCCCGCTCATTTGCAAACCGTCTCCTGAGATAACGTCCTCTAGTCGGTTATCCCGTTCTTATTGCCTCCATCTTTCCTTGATTGCTGTGTGTGTGGAAAACTTTGGAGCTCTCTCACTGATGGAAATTGATTTTGTCGCAGAAAACGAAAAAGTTACAATACGTCTTATTTCGAGACGTGTTGTTGCTGTTGAGTTTTTCAAGATTCAGCGTTGAACAGAAAAAGAGTGAAGGCGGTGTTTGAATGTTTAAAATTGGCAAGTTAATTTATAAGGTTTTTAATAATTAAAAAGTAATCGTGAGCGAGAGTATGAAGCGGAGAACTATTCTAAATAAGTAATCGGAGGGAGCTCGGAGCGGCGCGGTGGTGGCGGTGTCGACGGCGGTGGCGCGGGCAGCAGCGGCGCTCACGTATGAACGTAATTATAAAAATTGAAGGCAACTCGAGACCCGCTCCTTGGGTCTCTCCCTCGCTCCCGCAGTGCCGTGCATTTTTTCGTACATATTAAAGTCCCCGCCGCCCGCTGCCCGCGTCACTTCGCCCCGCGACTCCTCTTTTTAATCGATTTTCCCGACACAAGGGGTGAGTCCTCTGGGGTGAATGTAATTTTTTATGCGTTTTTTTCGATGGAGGAGACCGTCGCCGGAGGTGCCATTACGCCACGGCTTGTTGAGAATATTTTAATTATAAAGCATTAGCGCGTTTTATGATACCACTCGCGTTCGAATTTATAAACGATCGAGAGCTGAAGTAATTAAATATTTGAATGCGGCGAGATTTCCGCGGGGAGTTGGAGGAAGCTGGGATAATGGACGTGGCGGCGTCCGTGAGCGCGTTAATATGATGGATATAAAATTCGATGAAATTATTGGTTAATGGCCTTAAGAATTGCTTTGGGGGGTGAAATGATGTTTCAGCGTTTTCACGTAAAAATTACATTTGTTTGATGGTCCCTTTCGTGGAGCGGAATAATTAATTCTTGTTTACATTCGAGTAGTTCCTACTTATAAATGTTTTCTGTATCCTGTTAGTTGAGATAGGCCGGTGGCTGATTGATGACTGTAGTCAGTCGAGGCGACCGCTCCCTGCTTCCCTCCGTCCAGCGATTATCGCTTTAGATTGCGAGACACTTTATTTGTTCAGCAAAAAATAAGGTTTTTCAATTGGCTCCTTTCGTGATACCATCAGCTTTGTTCGTTTTTTTTAACTGGGATCAGTACATGGGACAATTTTTCCATGCACGCTGCACTTATCATTCGTACATAACATTCGGAATGGTCCTGAACCACCTGTGACTCTGTAGGTATCGATATTTGGTTGTTGCATTAACATCAGCAAAATATTTTTCCATTTTGATCTCGCACAGACCCAAAATTCTTCTTCCTAAACTAACTACACTCCTTGTTCTTCTCCGTGCCTCGGAAAGCACGTTAAGCTGTTGGTCCCGGCTGTCATTTGTAGATCTTTGACAGTCGTTACAGGTCGTCAGAAGCCCGAAAATCTGACCACCAGTCTTACCAAGGGGTATCGTATTATCCAGTAACTGGGTTGTGGAGGTCAGATAGGCAGTCGCTCCATGTAAAATACTGGTATTCAGCTGCATCCGGTTAGACTGGAAGCCGACCCCAACTTAGTTGGGAAAAGGCTAGGCAGATGATGACTCCTTGTTCTTCTAAAGTTAATCCTGACCAGTAGGTTTTAAGACACGTGATGAGCAAACGTGTCTGTCTACTCGTAGACTATACTAATTCGATTAGCAGCAAGTGAACACGGTACAAAGCGGATTCACATATTTACACCGGTACATAGGCGACGGAAGAAAACGACTGACACCTAGGGTTTCATACCGACTGGACTAGCGACTTAGAGGTGTTAGCGTACCCATTGTTGTGTAAGTGGGTTATAATGCTCGCTGGGTTATAATAGCACCAATTCCCTTATTTACAAACGATACTAAATTTAAGTTAAGTGCTTCTTTTTTCTTTCTATTTCATTAAGAAAAAGACAGACGATAAGATATAAAAGTCCTTGTAAATTAGGATACGTTACACAGTTTAGACGCGATTAAAACATGGCCACTAAAAATACGTCAACTTACATCTGGCGCGGGCTAATTTGACAGGACTAGACCAATACATATTTGTCTTCTGTCCTTTTTTAAATGAACTAGAAAGAACAAGACGCACTGTACTTTTAATGTAGTTTGTGAACAAATGCATCGGTGCCATCATCAATTTGTTCTTGTATTGTATTAAAAGTTATTTTGTACTATAGCTTTTGCCTGCGATTGCACTTCTGTCCTATCAAATTTATCGGATTCATCATTTCAGCCGAAAGACGTCCACTGCTGGGCATAGGCCACCCCCAAGCACCTCCACTTCGAAAGGTCCCGTGCTTCTCGCTTCCAACAGGTTCCTGTGGCTTTAATAAGCTGACTCAGGACTCAGGGCCCATAAGTGTGCCAATTTTCTTCCAAATCCGTACAGCTTCTTATAATTTCGCTTGCCAAATAAGTATAATTTACGTGTATATCTATGGATTTAAATATATTAATCATAAACGATTATTTAGATGAGGCGCACCGATTTTTTCTAATCCGTAAGTAATTTCATCAAAATAAACAAAAAAGATTATAACTTCTCTTAAACAGAAATCTCGATACTCCGGCAGTCCATCAGACACAGATCTCTAATCACAACCACGTCGTTACCCTCCACCATGACACAGAAAACATTCCTCACTAAATAATTGCCATGCACAAGATCGATCTCATACGTTTCCCTGAGCCTCATTCTACAAACAAGGAGCCAAGTTCAAGTCTATGGTCCGTTAGTCTAATTGCTCGGACATCCCGGACAGTGATGGGACGGACGCCTGTCCGAGCTGTCCCGAGATGTCCGGGAGAAACGCTCTCGGAATACACTGCTCCGATAATGTTGGCTTTGTGGGAAGATTGATTTGGTGATAGGGCTGTATGTAAATTTTGAGCACTAACGCTCTTGGAGCCAAGGTTAGGAAAATGTGGCTGTAATATGTAGTAATGGGATTTTAGTTTGTCACTGAATTAATTGAATTAATCATGTTGGGGAACAGATAAAGAAACAATGACCCTTTAGAGAAATGATGTTTGGTTTACCCAATAAAAAATATTTGGCCACATTTTTTCCATTCCACTACCAGATATCCAGCATCTATTAATATGTATGTTTTAGTCAGCCAAATACAAAATCTAAATCAAAGGGACAGCCTCAGAAACAACACCTAGAAACACTGCAGAACCCAATCCTGTACTGCCAATCACCACCAACAGATACGTCAGATATCACCAGTTTCCACGTCCAGGTTTAATTACCATCCATCAAGCATTGCTGCCGGACCTCAGTATCGCGGGATCAGACCCCAGACCCGCCCAATACGGGTCCCGATAATTGATGTTGTTAATATACGTCACGTTTCGAAGACATTTCAAGTCGTGACTGTGTGGCGAAAAATTTGTTAGTCTATGGTTTGGAGTTTCGATATTTGAAATTGGGTGATGATATACTACAACAGATAAGATAAAACATTCTTATACACCTTGGAATTTTACAATGACAGTTCTCTTCATCTATCCAACGACTACTAAAAATTAGTAAAAAAAAAAAAAAACCGGCCAAAAGCGTGTCGGGCCACGCTCAGTGTAGGGTTCCGTAGTTTCCCGTCTGTCACAATAAGTATCCCCATTAAAAAAAAAAAATGAATTGAGTACCAATAATAGTTTTTGTAACAAAAGAAAAAACATGAAAAAAAAGCGGAAAATTAAACCCCCTCTGGCCCGAGTTTTGAACCCGGTGTTCTCTAAACTCAAGACCGCCATAATTACCACTGAGCCACCGTAACTAACGACATGACGACAATATTTACC
>VKGM01013808.1:0-14543 GCA_007844875.1 Busseola fusca | reverse complement strand
TTTTAATGCAATAATCGTAACGCAAAAGAATACAGCTATCCGCGAACCCGGCTGGCTGGAAACTGAATGAAAGCCAAGAAAACCGTAAATCGAAAAAAAATATTGCCGGATTCTAAATTTAAACAATTTCGTAATGGCATCTGAAGCGTCTAGACGTCCCGTGCGATTGTCCGTGCGGTAATTTTCATTAATTACGTGTTTGTTTCATCACGAATTACGAAACAGCTGTTTGAGGTTCGAATTTGAGGTTAGGAAAAGTGACTGGCCGATTCAATACTACGGAGGAAAATTTGAGGTCGATGCGCGCGCATCCCGCCGCGCCGGTGCGACGCCCGGATAATCTTGACACTATGACACGTATTTTGGAAATAATGTAGTGTTATTTAATATTGAATACCAATATTTATACAGTTTATATTTACTCCGAAAAGCGACGTTTTTGCAATATTTACTGCCTAAAAGTAACGTCTTTTTTTCTGTGTTTCCAATATAAACTAAAGATATTTAAATAAAAATATGTTTCGTCGATTTAATAGGTCACATCCTACTAATATTATAAATGTGAAAGTTTGTATGTTTGTTACTCTTTCATGCAAAAACTACTGACCGGATTTGGATCAAATTTAGCATACATATGGTTTATAACCAGGATTAACATATAGAATTTTTATCCAGGTATGACCACGGGATTGAAACTTATGCGGGTGTAACCGCGGGGCGCAGCTAGTCCCATTATAAGGTGAAGAAATGTCGTCCTTCATGTGCAGTACGCACCTTTATGTTATGCATCTCCATTTTACATATTGTAGTACTCGTAGTAGCTACAAAAGAGTGTTTATATAACAAACTAGCTAAGGTAATAAGTATTATAATAGTAATCATTACTAAGGTATTATTTAACAGCGCGTGACGCATACCGACACTTTCTTATTAGCATTAAACGTGTTAATGATCGAGATTCGATGTATTTGCTAGGAATAGACAATATACTTGGAGATTACGATAGTCATTTAAATATTATTACGTCAGACTGGTTCGGAAAATGTTAAACATAGGTTGAAAATAAGAGTTAAATAATGTATCGAAGGATACATTCATTGAATTCAGTGAGGAAAATGAATAGGTAACTTTGGTAAAGAAGACCTTTAGGTTGTCTAAAATTATTAATGTAATGCCAATTAATGGTAGCTAGATCGACACCTTTTCATGTCTACATTTATTTTTTAGACAGGTTACACTAAACATAATAATCATCGGGACAGGAGGAAATGATATCTTTATGGACCTTGCCGGGCACAGCAAAGAAAAGAAAGACGAAGTACCTATCGATTTCATAGCAGAGCATGAACACTAAGGCCAGTTTAACGTAGAAGAGAGAATTCGCGGTGAGGAAAATAATCAGGACAACACTATAGAGACCCGTTACGGTAGATACGCCCGAGTTTTTATATGTAGGTGGAACTAAGCAGATAATAAACCCTCAGACCATACGACGACGAAGAAACGTATCAGAAACTTAAGTTAGTATCAAGTCAGCAAGGAGTAGCCAGAAAATACGAAGCTAACAATCACAAACTAGTCAATGACGCGTGTAAGACCGCCACTGAAATACCAGTGCTGCAACATTCTGGCTACTCATTGGTGATCAGTATACCCTTCAACTATCCGACAGGCTATCGTATCGAAAATGACACAGTTCTATAAGCTGATTTGAATAGCGGTTGTCTATTTGGTTTCAACTGACAAATTTTTCGTGTTTTGGTCTTGTAAACAGCGTCTAGAGGATTCCTACGATAAGATTGATTGATGTCCGATACGGTACGGAAGCTATCGAGTGGTTGTGAAGAACTATGCTGAGCTCGTAAAACGTCGTGGACAGTGGGCTTTAGAATAAAGTTACATAGTAAATTACTCACCCACACAGACTGAAATATTACCAGAACAATTTAATATTTATCTCTAGTTCTAAGCTATGACGACGATTATGACAGTCTTAATACATTGTGTATGTATGGGCTCCAGGTGTTTGACGTTCTAAATGTCAAGATCGTTCTAACTATATGTCATGTCACTGTCTATCAACTATAGGTAGTTCTATACAATGGAAAAGGTTGTTGTCTTTCAAAGGAAACGCAGTCATGTGGTGGTTAGCGTTCATTCCATACTAATGTATTCCTTTGTTTTCTACCTGTTTAATGATACTAGTCCAAATATTTTTTTTATGACACGATGTATAGCGACTACTGACATGCCCCTATGCTTTGTTAGCTGGCGTAATTATGAATGGTTGCGGGAATCACAGAACTGGTCGAAGTGGAGATGCTTGGGGGAGGGCTTATGCCCAGCAGTGGACGTCTTTCGACTGGAATGATTTTGTTGTCTAGTGCCATTTATGGAGGTGGAAAAATTGTAACACTACTTGTTGGGAATACATCAAAATCACTTCCTGTTCAGTTCTAGTAAGAAATTAAATGTAATGTTGCAATTTCCTATAGTTTATTTACCTACATTAATTCAATAGGTTCGTTTAATAGCGGAAACCTATAAAGTTACTCCGTTCCTGAAATTCAATGCAATCTGAATCGCATTAGGGCCAAAACGTTTCAAGTTACGGAAGTTCCAACTAGAGGGGATTGCACTATGAATAGGTATGTGCAAAATCGATTTAATGGATGAGTTTTTACTAGCTATACTAGTAAAAACTTATCTCTCTCTCATCTCAACCATACATGTATAGAGCTAATAACGCAGTACTTTTAATACAATATTAAAGTCATGTTTCTAAACATATCTTGATTGATTCCTTAATATTATCTAAATTCAAAGATAAAAGACGAATAGAAAAATATATTCTATAAAAAGAAATATGAATGCCTGCTTTGGCAGCCATCCATAATAAGAGGTCATCAATCAAAACTCACTAAAACGTAGTTAAAAATCGATGACCACCAACAAATCAGTAATTTATCGATTACAAATAAAACTCAACTTATTTAGAATATAAACATTATTAAAGAGTTTCCTTAAACTCATAAATTATTACCAACGTAAATATTTATTGGTACGAGTAACCAATTTAGTATGTGCTATATTTAGTTGTATGCGTAAGGTGTATCGTAGTGAACAAAAATGAACTCATGTCAAGTAATAGCACGTTACAATACGTATAACTCAGGCGCCGGTTATACGGCGTGAGGTAATCAGAGGCTTAAGCGCTGCCAAAATACTTATAAAAACCGAAGTGTTCTTAAAATATGTCAGCAAAAAGTATCAAAACTATTCGCTTCCGTAGTCAAAATAGACTACGACAATAATCTAATATTCTGACAAGAGATTGAAACCTCATTTCACGAAAAAGGTTCAATAAAATCAAATACGGCACATGACATATTCGAAGTTCGAACTGGCGAATAAAAAAAAGTAACAAAAGAATTGCATAACGAAATCAGCAATAAAGTTCAATGGAACACAACAGGAGAACGACGAGCTAAGAGCGGAAGCATCTATCTTGACGGCTATATCTATTTTGGGACCTACAGTTCTGTTGTAGTGCTTAACAAAACAGGGTAGATAAACGTGGGCATTCGAGATTAAGAGGAGCAGTGAATAGCAGTTTAAGTTCACCTGCATTCAGTGTAGACATTTTCAGGGACTTTGGAGCTGATGATCAGAATTCTGCAGAATGAAAAAGAGTGTTCGTTGTTGAAACAGAAAATGACTGAGGGATGTTGGATCCCAGCCCTTGCCCGGTTTTTGTTCAGCTGTTAGTTTCGATTGCAAAATAATTTTTACTACATTGACTAATACTGCAGGAGCAGCAGAAAACTGGGGGAGCAGTGGCGGCCCAGTCAAAGAGAAGAGGCCTGAGTCCCAACAGTGGGAACATTATAGGCTGATAATGACCAAGCCTCTCAAGAGCAATATGAAACTAAGCCTTAGTTTTAACATGATTACTATTTCCCGTCTATAGTCTCTGATGACTACATGCAAAGGCCAAAAGTAGCCTATTTCTACGAGCGAGTAGAAGATGTATACTAAGAACATCGAGATTTCATATTTATAATATAATTTGCGTATCGATCGGGATGCACTTCAGTTTATTTAAATTTCCGCTCTGTTTCAACGAAAGAAGAGCGATGTATTTTTCCTACGTTTGCGGAGACATAATCAATGGAAATGGAAGATGTGTGTTTCATGAGTGATGTTCTAGCGCATCGATATTTTTAGAAATGTTAAGCCGTAATATAATTCTTCTCATTGCACGAGTGTTAGAAAAGAGTACAGAATTATCCTTGTTTTCATTTTTGTTCATAGCCATCCTTTTTAGAAATATGCCTTTCTACGTACGACAATAGTAGTGTCCTCTAGCTTATGTACAATTGTACATAAATATCTCATCTTCTTTCTAGGCTGTTTGTCATCGGTGCCGTTCTCTCTTGGATTGTATAACTTTTAATGTAAGTAATAATTATTGATCAATTTGATGATTATTTACTATTTGCGATAATCAAGCCCGCGAGCCTCAATAACATCTTAATTACTAACTGTTCAACCATCCATTACAATTATTATTTGTCTTGCCTATTGACAGCTCCCTATTAAGCCCTTCCTTCTCGCTTCACCTTCATTAATATTAATGAGATTTCATGTTCAAGTATCCAAACGATGCTTACTTTCCCAAGTTAATCGGTATTGATCCAGAAATCTATTGATGTATAAAAATAATCATTTTCTACGTAAACAGAGCGTATACAAGAAAGCGCTGTTTATGAGATTCTTACACGAAAACATTGTAAACGTAGGACTAAGCCTATTTAATTGTTTGGTTGTGCTATTATTATACCTTATTTGGAGATGTTTGAAAAATGTCAAAAGAAAGTGGATCTTTATAATTAGGAAGACGAATTTTTTTATTGAACCAGACATGTTAACAATTTTGAATGATGTGGGAAAAACAAATTCCTTTTTAAACATAGGCCCTAAAACAGTACCTTGCGGAACTACTTTTCATCCACATATTTGTCAAATGTGTAAGCACGAACGAAAATATTCGAAATATTTGTAAACGATAAATGACATAATACCTCACGCTTAATAAAATTAGTGTTACTCAGCGAAAAATATCATGTTTACCTTGTCAGAAGCTTAGCAATACAACGAAACGCCTACCATGGTTCGAAATATCAATTCGGAATTTTAACACATTGAAATAAGTGTTAATTTGGAATAGGGAATTAAATTCTAACGTTTGCTTGAGACAAATTATCACACTAGTCACATTGGTTTGTGAATCATTCATACTGATGCGGATTTTAGAGTGTACTATTATCAATATGAATATTTCAGTATCTAAGATTTCTCTTATTTTGTCGTGGATGACTGCTAAAACAAAAACCTGTACTTAAAACAAGTTTATTTATAGTTTGATCTTTAACTCCAGTTAGTAAATGATGATGCCATAATTTTCTACTGTAATCTTATATGAAAATCACGGGTTGCTTGTTAAATATTTTCGCATTTTCTCTACAGCAAAGACTAAGCATAGAGTTTGTAGTTAATACTTAGGTTCGTGATTAACTTAGCTTTTAACGGTTCGAAAAATAAAATACTTTGAATTTGATTCAATACCGTCTCTACTCATGTTGACTTGACGTGCCTACAGATCGTATCATAAAACTCCAGTATTATGAACGATTGACTCGAAACGCGAGCTCCTAAATCAAACTAACACTAATTAAAAGAAATTAAACTAAATACTCGAGCAGTTTCAACTCACTGGATCAGTGTAACTCATTCCAGTTCTTGTTTAGACGTTGCGTGTACAAAACATAATATAATTTCAGTCGTTGTTATAGTCTGCTTCGTAAGTTCATTGACCTATATAAGTTTAAACAGTAGCTATAAATTCAATGGTTTTACAAACAATAAACATAAATCTTCTGCTATTTCGTTACTTTATGCAATAACAGTTGATGTGTCAGAATTTCGTGTGGGAGTGGAAAAATTGTAGTACATTTTTATAGAGCCGAACGATAAATTGTAGTAAAATATTAACATATTTTTTCACGTAAGTAAACGTACGATATTTGGAATCGTTAACTACTAAATATGATAACGGTTCGCCTACTGTTTAGTATTGATCGAATGTAAGTAAGGTTTTCAGACGTCCTTAAACATTTTTCGTTTTACTTCAGTAATATCTGCAAGTAAATCGATTAAGTTCAAGAGTCTGTTACTCGATAAATTAACATAACATCACTCTTTGTTTCCTGGAAGGGTTGGAGAACCGAGGTGAACATAGTGCACCAACATTTCGTCGGTTATGTTTAAGTCACACGTAATAGGGGGTGAGCCTAGTGAACACGCGATTACCTACTAATAAAAATAGTCTAACAATTGCAACACAGGTGATCGTTAAATTCGAATCAATATACTACACACACGACAACCTTGAGGGCACTAGAAAAACAATTCAGTAAGCTAGCATTAGAAATGCCCAAATCGACCTTGGTTTTGAAACGGTCCGTTGACGCTCGTACATTTCATATTTTATATGCAGTTCTATTGAAAGGTGATGACAAAAGGTAGATTAGAGATCATTATCATGCTGCCCGTGCATTTTATACAAATATGGTGAGCTATTTGAAGTTTTTTGAATCAGATAATGGGTAGTGACTGAGTTGGTGTTTCACTCATATCTCGATTATTATATATGCATGTATTGATATTTATCTCATAGTAACAATAAATACCCAATATATTGTTGATGCAAATAAATTATAAAACAAAAACACAGGAATCATTCATATCATTAGAAGTTACTAACGCTCTGATGATAAATGCAATCATGAAACCAAACGTACTCAATCACAAGCCACCGATAACACTTCAGCAAACTAAATCAGAATTCAAAGCACGCGTAAAACCCATTAAGAAAATCAAGAAGCGTCAACAAAATACAACAAGACACAAACTTGAAAAACATCCAAACATCAACCACACAGACATACATAATAAATAAACATATACAGAAACTCACGAATAAGAAGCAAAAATAATCCATATGTCACAAGCAGAAACGATGATAGTCGCTAGAATACTATTTCAACAACCCACTGGATTTACAGATAAGAAAGTAATTATCATTCATTTTATCGAAGAGCAAATATCATTTAATTGAGTTAAGGAGTGACAAATGTCGTATGTGTAAAAATAGTGTTTTGGCACGTGTTCTGAACCAAATCCATTTGGAGTTGGTTGCCAAATGGCACCTTGAATGGTTCACACGATGGGTGGACGAGCAGCTACAGGCATTGTCATTCGAACAAAAGATTGCTTTGGAATTATATTTGGGGAATCTTTAAAATGGGGTCACGGCTTCCGTGATATTTACGGACACGGACGTTCTATATGGACTAATATTAGTTACAGAATTATGTAATGAGTTGACCGGAGGTTGAACTTGAAAATCTTTGCTAGCGAATATATTCATTGCATTTGCGACATCGTTACTTATAGTAATTAGTCATATATACTAAGCTGACCTCACTTGCATCTTATTTAAAGGTGACTTATTGTTCTTAGCTGGAACATGAATTATTTTTGCAGCATTACTCACTAAATATTCAGAATTATTATCTTTTATTGCACGAGATATAGAGATTTATTTACTGCATAGTGCTCGGTCCCCTATAGCACTTATTGTGTCACCTCCATTAATTCAATGACCCACCTGAGGCTGCTTCGTTTGGCATACATATAACATTTGCAGCATTGACTATCTAAGTATATTTATATACTTTTTGCCTTAAACGTGTTTCAATATAAACTAGTTTAATAGATGCTTTAAAGTTGTACGAACGAATTCAAGGAAAATCTCTAATTTCCAAGAATTTTATACAAGTCAGTTTTGAATCCGGATCAATTCATAGGACATTAAATCGACCACTGATCATGTCACTATAAAGTCAACACTCTATAAAACAAATAGAACAAATTTCTCACATAGATAAACATTGATGGTCGAAGCAACCAGAAAGTATAGTTCAAATGGAACTTTAGTATAAACAATAATAATAATATTGAATTGAGGAAACAACTCGGTAATTGACAAAGCACGTTCAGCAGAAGGAAAAACGGAAAACAACAATGACATACATAACTTTATAAATAAGGACAGGCAATGACATAATCATGCAATGGTTAAAATAAAGGCACAAGGTGAACCGATTGAAATTTGTTTTTTGAATTAAAATGGAGATTAAGACTAAGTGAGATAATAACGTAATAACAGATCTACTGTAACATATTGTGAAAACAGAGATAGAGCTAAAAGCGTACTAAAAATGATGGCCAAGATGAGATTTAAGAATCCTGGGATGTCCAAGTGTCTGGAAAGACCTGAACGAAGGATACACCAAGTCATGGAGACTGGAAGAAACGAAAGGAGGCCGATGGCGTATGTTGATGAATTTATGAACATATTTTCAGAATATAGTGCTCAGCACCTTTTCATTTAAAGGGGATTTCCCAAACAACAATGTGTGCTAATCATGAAAATTACAACAAAGTAGAAGCGCTTGTAATCTTGGAAAGTAATGACTTCAACAGAAACGATTAATTACACCTAACAGAGACCCTTGTTGAGACTCTTACGCATGTAGAAATAAATGTCAAGGTATAGGCTTTTATGAGTAAGACTTCCCTTGACATTGAAAATAAATAGGTGAATAAAGATGAGTCAAGACTACGTGTGTTTACGCATTACAAAACATAGTCCAATTCTAGAAATAATCCACAAGAGAGAAGAGGAGAGAACTTTTAACAAAGGCAATTTATTGTGCCTGAGCATAATTTTGATCTTATGTCTATGTCTTCAATGGACGGATTGGACGGTGCCGCCGAGGCCGGCTTAGGAAGTGGTGGTGAGACAACGTAGTCGCATGCCGCAATGGTTGAATCGAGGTGGCTCTAGAAAAGGATTTCTGGAAGTATTTGGGGGAGGCCTCTACTCAGCAGAGTGACAGTAAAAAATATCTTAGATACGATTATGTCATGGAGCCTAAAATTAAAGTTTCACATGAAACGATAAATATTGAATTAGTAAGTTAACTGAAACAATTTACATATTTATTGGAAAAAAGTGGAGGTATACTAAAGGCATAGCATATCCAGAACAATTTTCTAAAAAAACAAATTGATACCTATTAAGTTTAACGGTTATAAATATTTTAACGATGTCTGTACTACATTTAATTATTGATTTAAACTAATTTTACTATCATGCCTTTTGTTTTCAGGATAAGACCAGTTTTAGAATACCAACAAAAATGGTCCTTCGATTTAGGTCTTAAAGACCATTTGATTATACCTAGATGTTTGTAATTAATTCTAGTTATTTATTGGCTTTCTTGTTGGATTATAGATATCTAATCGAAGTTGACGTAATTTTGAGAAATGCTTAGATACTACATATCGGTTAAAGTTGATAAAATTCAAGTGCAATATCTTAATTTAATTCTCCTTCTGACATGAAAGATAAAACAAGGTATCTTTTACGGTAGCACAAAGGTTCAAGATATCTCGTATTAAGTAAATATGTTAAGTACATGTCATTCATATTTTGATTTGGTTAGGTTATTTTAAATGTGACTATGCTGAAATATGCATATTGGAACAATTATGTACAATGTCACACATTTAATTAACTTATGTACCGGCTAAAAATAATTAAAATTCTTTGATTCGATTCGACCAAGTCATTCTAATATCGAATTTATTCGACTTATCAATTGCATAGAACAGCTGTTTCTCGGTATGTATGATAAAAAAAAAATCGGTCAGCCGGTTTTCCACCTCATATCGCACGATCCATAGCCGTTGAAACCTCTTTGTTGACTAAACTCGGTCAAACAACATATTTGCTTCATGCTACTTTTCAAAATGACATCCAAACACAGCAAAAACTAGTCGTTTCAGACAACCTTGAGCATGTAAACAAAACAAAAATACTGTATGACTTATATGAGCAATTCAACTGCTACATTATGAATTTATTTTTCTTCGTTTTATTTTACAGAACCTATTCGTCAACGCGCCTAGCAATAATGCAATGTTTTCGAACTGGTTTCAATTATATTTTTTCTCGTTTACATTAATCATAAAATGTCGGTTAAGGTTAACTTCATAAGTTAACTTCTATTCTTAGTGTGGATATCTCGACATGTAATCTTAGTTGTAAATTCTTAATAATAAAGATAAGCCTAAACCGGCACTGTAAAATAAAGATAAAATCGGAAAACAGTTTTTTTAGAGATAACACTTGAAATATGATTTTCACATTCGAACAAAAACTTTTGAACACAAACTTTTCACTGTTCAAATACAGGCACACAATAATTTGCACTCCGAAGTTAAAATTCGAAACTGAAAATTCGTATTCCAAAAATTCGTTCGCTTTCGAGCGCGGCGTGCGTCGATCGCCCGTCGCCGTTCGCGCGCTACTAAAAAACGGACGTACAGTCATCGTATCAAATTATTGCTATCACGAATAGGTATTTTATTGCAACGTCCCGACTCAAGGCACATCTGTACGATCGCTCTGTAATTTGTCTAAGACTTCATCCGATCAGGGAATTTGTAGACAGTTCTAATCCTATCGCATTGTTTAAGTTAGTCCTATTTACATGTTAACTGGTCCATTTTCTTGCACTTAAAGATACAAAATCATCATTTTCTCGGCTTCCAGTCGAAGTCTAAATGGATGCCGCTGAATGACAGTATTTTACATGGAGCACCTGCCTATTTGACCCCACAACCTAGTCATTTGGTAACATAATCCCTATAAACAACGAAAGAAAACATCCAAGTATTATTGGAAAAAACAAATACAAACTTCAAGATCTGAAGTGAGAAATCACACACTGCACAGAGGTATAGGCCTCTTTTTGCTCTTGCAAACCCCTAGGCTCCGGTGCCTCTCATACTCATCTCACAATAGTAAGATCACTTTTGGCTTACTAGATTATAGTTCCAAGAAACAGATTCTTTACACGAGAGGTCCGAAAACTATATGCATATTTTGTATGTGTTACAATTTTCATACAATCCCTATTTCCAAAATCATCAAGGCCATCAAGAACAAGTCCACCGCCAATTCTCCTAACTTTCTTATCGTTAACACTGCAGCCAAGCAGTTTGTTCTCAAACGTTATCGCCCTAACTAATACGACCTTGGCTTTTATTGTGTCGACCTTCGTCTAACCCAACCCAACCCTGGTTAAAATATAAATGCCAAGCCCGAAGAATCAATAGGCTTTGAAAGAGTTGAGACTTTGTTTCGTAATAGTTCATGTAATCAATTTTTATGGGTCAATATATTGGCCGAAGCACGATTTGTGAATGAGGCTAATATTGATTTTGCGTACTAAGTTGTAAACGGAGTTGTTTAAATTTTCCTCCTTCCCCTCGTCTGTTAGGATTATTAGCGTCGGTAACAATAGAAAAAGTAATGGTATCTCATTAGTGTAACAGTGGAGCTCTTCTTTCTATTTTGTACTGTACTCATGCGTGTATAAGTATAATAAGTCCTTATGTCCAAGAATGGCTATGTTTCTCGAATTTTGCTAGTCGATCAAAACTTATGGGTATTATTTTTTATAAAAACTACGCTACTAGAAACTGTTTTCTTAGTTTTTATTTCTGACGGTGTCAGAATATACTCTTTTTAAGCATTCCTCAAGTTTACAATTATAACGTGTCGCAAAACTACGTGCATTAAAAGCAAAATGATAATTAAACGGCTTAAGACCTTGACACTGCGACCACGCTGAGCATAATATTACGTCACCTAAAAGTAATAATTTTATGAATTCCTCACGCGAACACGCTTTGATAACGTTAAATATATTCTCATAGTTTACATTATGGTCAACACATGGGCTTATTCACGACTGTTAAGCACGAGGCTACCGTAAAGCGGAATAAGCAAAAAAAATAACCACGGTAGGACATAAAAATAAGCCATTAGATTTGGTCCTACTGTTGTTAATCGAATCTTCTTGATTCTAATCAGTTTTTAATTTTTCTATCACACGTGGATTAACTTAATTAATAGCTATTAATTATTCAGTCGTACCACGTATTTTTAAAAGTTAATATATCAAAATTTCTTAGGACCAAAAGACCAATTTTAAGCGAAGGCTTTGCTTATTGCCTACTAAAGTTTTTTGGTCCTTTTGATAGAGGATCAGCGTCTGAATAAATTAGATCAAATAGCCGTTGCATTTGGCTAGTAAATTACGTGGGTGATGTTACAGGCAATAAGTGGCGTATAACGGTCTTGGTACACATAATGTAGGTACCGCTAAGAGAAGAAACCCCGTAAGAAAAGCGTGGGCGCGTCTCGTTAACTTGAGGTGAAAACAGAACAATTTATCAGATTGTGGAGCTTAATTAGGCGTTTTGTACAGGTAAATAACGTTTAGTCTATATATAATAAATAAAAGTTTAGTCTTATTTATTGGAGACCTATATTTTATAGAACTGATAGATATTTATCAAGTCCAGTCGAAAGCGTTTGTCATTGGTTTGATAAAAATCTAAACCTCTTGACATATTCATGGGGAGGAGTTCCAAACTAGTATTTCATTCTATCTAGGTTTTGTTTCGTTCTACACCTATCTGCCACATGTATTTGTTTTGAACTAATATGTTTGACTTAACATTAATTGCTAAGGTACCTAATTTAGCTAACCCATACAGATAAAGTTACATAAAAAATACAGGTATGTAAGAAAATTATTTAAATTCTCGTTTCTAGTAAACATGGTTAATTACTCGCTATTGCATCATCAGGCTGAGTTTTAACAGAACTATCTCGAAATACGCTGGTAAACGTGCATCCATTGTTTGTGTAAAGGTTATCAAAACTTTTTTTAGTCTGCTGTACATTAATGTTTTTATTTTTAGATAATTATGGGATAATTATGGACTTTTTCACCCATCGGGCGAAATTTCAGTACAAAATATACATATAATACCGAAATATCTAGAATAATTAAAAAAGAACACAAGTTTTTATATTAAAAACAAGTCTTCGATTCAGTCTGCGTTAAAAACTTAATTAATTTTATATTTTGTTTTCAACGCTACAGCGCTTCAGCGGAACTCAGGCTTTTTTGCATATTCCTATGAGTAACTACTGACGTCATTTGCAAATCGGACGTCCTTTTCTTTTATTTTACGATAAGCTATGAAATGTTGAACTGTGTATTTGAGCTCACTGTTTTAAGGTTCCTGGAGACAAGTGCGACACGACTTTGGGACACTCTGTCATGCAAAGCAACGCTACACACATGAGACAAAAATACGCTACCAAAAATGTTTTGTCTGCTTCCGCAAAAGTGCTTAAGGAAAATTAGCATGAAATATAAATACAGAAACCTAATGTACCTGTACCACAGAACTACCTATTCAAGCGATTACGTAGGCAGCCATGATTGTAAGCGGCTTAATAAACACCGTAATACCTATAAATAGCACTTATAGCTTCGAAGCGTGCGACAGAGTTTATTGCAATGTCAACTTGCTCTGATTGCTTTGATAGCCTAAAGAGGATATCTACTAATGAATGTTGAAAACTGGTCCTTGTAGGCTTGCATGGTAGTAAAAAGGAAGAGGTTTTATATCGGGCTGCAATTGTTTTGCTACGGCTCTGTTAAGTGTGCATACACGCAACCGACACGCATCGACTACAGAGCTGAAATCATCGCCGCGTTTCGGCAACATGTCCCTCGTTTATTTGAGCACCGTACTCAAATACATGTCGGCGACGCGTTGGCGGCTGTGACCCACACTTGTCAACAGTTGCATTTGCCCAGGTCGTCAACGCGTGTCACTTGTGTTGTGTGTATGCTTACTAACACAGAAAACAAATGAGTAATGATGGGCGCCATTCCTTTCTTGCAACGGTAAGTGATGATGTGTTGTCGTTTTCAAAGTATTGTGTTTACGAGTCCTCGTGATATTTTTCTATATCCTAAAAAGGCAGCTTTAAAATTAACTAAGGAAATGTTAAACCCATTTTTCCTCCACTTTTTACAAAACATAGGCATTGGATCGTCACGTCAGTTCTATAACAAATTGGCCAATTTTACAATGATTCATTCTCAAACGAATTATTTTAGATGGCAGCAGTAAATAAAAAAAATGCTGCATCATAGCCTGAACTAAAGTAGACGAATAAAGTTAGTAAACAGCCTGAAAAATGTATAAAAAGCTTTCTTGAATAGCATTGCGTCACGCAAGGAGATGGGGTGAATACAGTTCACGAAGCCATTAAATAAAATCTAAAAAGTTTAATGAAACTGCTAAAGATTCATTATTATGTACTTTCAATGCCATAAGTTTGGTTTATACGCATGGCTCAAAACGGTGAAGGAAAACATCGTGAGGAAACCGCCATGTCCTGGAAACCAAAAATTCGAAGACGTGTGACATCTACCAACCCGCACTGGACCCGTGTCGAGGACTACGGCCCACTC
>VKGM01013807.1:0-14592 GCA_007844875.1 Busseola fusca | reverse complement strand
TAGTTACACTTTCACGCTTATACAGCTGAACGGATTTAGTTGAAATGGGACACATGCTTGAATTAGGAAAGAATATTTATTCTGATATTTAAATGATAGTCTTGTTGCGGGACGCTAACTAGTTTATTATAAAACGTATTTATAGTTATCAAACAATAATTATTTACATGATATTTTATCACACATATCATATGTTGATACAATTAGTTAATAGAAATCCAATCAGAGTGAAGAGCTAACAGTTGGTTAACATTTGAAATAATCGCTTTCGTCGTATAACAGTGACTGAGCGTCAAATAACCTACCAATAGCCGAATGTTGTTCCACGTATCTGCATTGTGTAGTACATGTGAGCATGTGCTAGTGATGTACCAACGTAAATATCGATGGTTCACCGGGTTCCGTTATTAACAGTGTTAATAGTCAGTCTGAAAATCGTCCGTACTTTATTATTGTATCATACGCAGTTATAATTTTTGTGAGCGCAACTGTTAGTAGAGTAGTGGTGGCCCTGAGGCCCGACTTATGAGTTGCAGGTCATGGGTTCCTACCCAGGTAGGCGGTGAAACTTATTAATCAGCACTGCTCTCAAAACGGTAAAGAAAACCGGCATGTCTGTCATGTCTTATCATGATATGTGACATCTGCCAATTGGCATTGGGCCCGCGTGGTGGACTACACGCCACCCTTTTTCAAAGAGAAGAGAAGGCCTGTGTTATAGGCTGATTATGAAACCGTAACTTCATAGAACATGTTTTGAAATGATATCAGGATTGATATCTGCGTGACAAGGGCAGTCTGAAATATAATAACACCGCATTTGAATGAGTATATTATCCTGCCGAACAGCTAGTTTTAGAAATGATTAACGGTATTTTGAATAACGTAGTCACAGTCTAGTCAAAGAGCGAACTGATGTATGAAAGCGATAATAAAATCTAATCCCTTTTCACTTCCAACTACAGTTCCCAGGTCTAGTACCTCTGTGTGTGCTACAGCAATACATACACGTGTGTATGGTAACGCGACAGCGCAGCTCTGCTAATCACGAGGAAACTTTGTCCCACCCTCGCCCCCCGGTAGTGGTGCGAGCGATATCGATATCAAAGACCTTTTAGATTGGCTCGAGTATAGGTAGGCATCAATTTATAGTCGGTAATGTGTTTGTAATTTCGCGACCGTATCTGCCTGGAAATGTTGGGTGATTGATCAATAAACGAACGATGAGTAGAGGATGAGTTGGGTGGTGTAATTTATAAATTTTCGTAACATTGCAATTCCACTAAAAACATTAGTTTGAAAGGCATTTGCTTTCTGGTTAAATGCTTTTGATACATATGTATGCAATGCTTGATAAAATCATCATTGATCACATTATTTTAAATTACGTAACTACATGTCATTCATTTTTTCATAATTCACATAAATTCAATATCCCTGAGTACATCACTAGCATCGCACCAAAAAAGTCAGTCGACAAAAAGGACGGAATAAAAACCCGACAATCGAAATCCCCGCACTATACAACTACGACTGGGAAGTGTATGCACTCCGTCAGAAAGTCTACGTGTATAATTCGAAACGGACGACCGAGCATCGCGCCGAGGCACGGCCATTGTACCGCAAAACGAGGTATGTGACTACAGAAGGACTACTACCTATGTTTGATCTGACCCGTTTTTAAAACTTTCAGTGCGGATTAATGTCGAAAAAGTGTAGAACGAAAAATAAAGAGGTCGAAGACCCATCACCATAGGTGACAGGAATCACATAGGTGACTGACAGGAAGGTTTGCATGGTCTTATACGATTAGAGCAAACAAAAGCTTTTAGCCGACCCATAACGTCGGATAAAGACCAGTAGAAAACTGGCCCGGGTCACACAGCTGCACGATTGAGCTTATCACATAACAAGGCCTTTATGAGTGATCCAGTCTGTGGCAAGCCATCAATCGTACATAACCTGTGTGCCAAACCTATTTGTGCGTTTCATTTTATCGAACAAAACGTGGGTTTTGGGCTTAAGACTAATCTACTGTTCCGCCACGACTGTCTGTGACATTGTGGCTGGAGTGAGTTTGCACTGACGACATTTGCGATAAAGAACCTTCTGCCACCTTCTTATTCTGCGGTTAGTGCCAACTCTGTAGCTGAATTAATAATACCACGTCAAGGGGCGCGTTTTATACGTATTTACGATTTCACCCGCTGTAAAGGGATGCGGCTAGTCTAGTTTTGCGTGTAATGGCCGACTCTCAAATGGACTATGAAAGATCTTGTTTTGGGTCGCCGACAGGTCGAAGCCTTGAATATACAACCGTCGTAAAAGGAGCCTTAACCGCTACCTTTGTATTTACTATTTACAATATTAAAAGTTTTAAACGACATTGTGAACTTGTTTGAATATGTCGGCCGTCGAGCCACGTCTGCAGCAGCGAACCGAATGAAAAATTATAATATTTGCAGGAATATTTTCTCTGCGGAAGGTGGGATATTCTTACGCCACTAAGGTCAAACATGACTGTTCTATAATGTATTGTGATAACTTGCATTCACTGGAAGTAATAGTTACTATAAAATAACTTTTTATGGATTTAAATGTAATTGCCCTGGGATATTTTATACCACATAACAACTCCGGTACGTACGTACTCTATTTGCTACGTCTTCATTCATACATGCAATAATCCCCAAAAATCACTCGTAAATGAAGAATTCCTTGTTAATTACAGCATAGTCAAAAACCGCTGTAGAAACGAAGAGGTTCCTGTCCATTCCTTCTTTTAAAACCTTCCCTCCAACAGACCATTTCATAGCTAACGTTCCCTTTTCGGCACTGTTACTCGTCTACATTTCCTTAAGAACCCCTCGCACAAAATCCGCGCCACTTAACGTCTCAATCGCTACAATAACAGCCTGGAACGGCCCAATTAAAATCTGCCCCGACGCGTTTTCTGTGTAAAAAAACTGCCCATTTTTGCTTAAGGTTCTGTGGTAATATTTATATACTTTTCTTATTAGAGTTTTAACTTTATATCACAGGATTGAAGGATGGTGTTGTAAGCAGTTTATGGTATCGATTTTTAGTCATTTTAGTAATAAAACTATAATGCTGGTATAGGCATGTGCAATAAGCTTCAAGTTTATTGAATTTAAAAGAGACTGTCCTTAAACCAACTCTTAATAAACTCTTAATAGGAGAACTTTTTCTCGTGATTAACGGTTCCATCCACACGCAGATACAATACACATCAGTGTTCGATAAGTCCTCTAAACCATTCCTTCATTTAATTTTCCTCCTCTTATTCTAAAGCTTCATATAATAATTCTCATATTATTTGCGGAATCTTAAAATTTCGGCTGACGACGTTCATTACTGGCCTGGCCGTTGGGGGGTCGAGAAAAAACGAATTTTGTCCGTAATCTGATGAACGCATAATTTCATTAGACCAGGCCGGGTCGTAAAGCGGGCCGCATTAAATAAACCCCGAGCAAGAGATCGTTTTTTTTTTTTAAAGTAGGAGTACCAGTGGTTCGGATTTACGTTAGATGTTATAGTGTATGGGAGTTTCAGATGATATTAAATATTGTTTAAAAAGTTATAGTCATCTTAAGCATTACTTAAAATTGTAGAAGGTTTCTTATTACACTGGACAAGCTCACAACAAAATACATCATTTCAAAATTTGGCAGTTTCGAATTTTGCGACTTGGAATAAGTAAAACTGACAAAATATTTTTGTCCGTATGTCTCGCAGTTTCTATTTAAATGAGCGTTCTACAAGCTGCCCTAAATATAACAAGTCAATAATATAAATAAAGCAAAGAATAAGGGTGGTCTAAACCGCAAAATCTGCTACGTTTAAAGAAGTCAGTACGGATACAAGTCGTATAGCAAGGTCCGTGCAGCTAGCGGACATCGCAACAGTCCGCGCCCCGTAGCCGAATCACTACGCGCATGCGTCGCACGAGCACGTATCCATTTTCACTCAGGATAAACGGACTTTTTGTAGAATAAATAATGGCGTACACACGGGAAATGATTATAAACAGCGACATATCGATATGAGGTAAAGGTGTCTAAGGTATTTTTTATAGTCTTAAGTAGTAGGGCGCACTTTCGCTATTTAAGAAATTCTTGTCCAAAATTCCAAGCTTCTAAACCCAGTGGAAGTATGTCAGTGAATAATCCGCCTGCATCAGTTTTGAATTCTTGGTATTTTACCATTTGGACGTAAAAATACCGTGCCGTACGTGCAACGGACACGCTTTACCACTACACATAGCGACCCGGGGATTAAGCGCTCGTAAAAAGGGGGTAGCACGGCAATAACGTCTTGATGCACAAACTCGATTTAACCGCCAATCCCTACTCCAACTAAAACGAACCTTAGACCGTAGACATAAAGCTCAAAGTACTTTATTTTTTGGCAGTGTTTGAACGAAAGTATGACACATGTCTATTTAGTAAGACCTTCAGCAGTTCCGTTTGTTTGGCATCATTTCTTCTGTTATTGAGGGGAGAGTCCAAATTGTTCGTATAATTTACCACGTTAGTGTCCCAGTGTTTACATTAGGGGGAGTGTTGGGTAAAGTGGACTATCTCAGAGTGCACACGACCGTATCGGTTTCCTTGTCATAGGGAACGCAAACACTTATGTATCGTTGTAATAAAAATGATATACAGCAGCTTAAGTCTTTATGATAAACAGACTTTCTACTAAAATATTTTCGGTAAATACTGGATAAACCAAAATCCTCAAAATGTCAATCTTTTGGCGAAAACCCTGTTTAGGGAAATCATCATCTACAATTGCCACTGCAATAAACAACAAACATCATATTATTTCATCCCTGTAATCAGCATTTCACCCCTGTATACACAAGTCAACCCCTGTGAATACGTCTCTAATGGCTCGAGACGCTTAGAATTTCCAGAGAGGTCTTGCACAACTTACTACAATATTATCTTTCATTGTTAGAAGATCCCATTCGACATTCTTAAATTGAGTAGATAAAGGAAAGCGAAAAAAGTGATTATATTGAAAAGGTAACTTTCCAATAATAACGGTCTTCTTATAGTAAAAACACGATTTCATTAAAAGGGGCTTTCTGTGATATTTCCTTGAAAATCCCACCAGTAAACTGGACAGAGCCTTATTGATAAATAAGTCCGTCTTGCAACTTCAGAGAATATTAAAAACAGACTTCTTTCAGCATTCAGAAAATGTAGATATAACGAGATTCCCCCCAACAAGTTTCTTGAGCTAATAACAATTTCCCGACGCTGGCCGACTCACAAAGAAAGCTCTCGAGCTAGTGTAGCTACTCGCACTGCTGTCGGTACACATAGCAGTAAATACTTGGCGGCGAGTCGACACGCCAGCGGAATACTGAGTGGAGTGCCTTTGAGTGGGAGAGTTACTCGTGCCAGTGAGCGGACTAGTAAGGAGTTAGTGTTGCTAGTTCGTAGACTAGCTGTTAGTAGGTACAGCAGTGCGATTGTGTAACCATCTCATCGTGAAAACTTAGGTAAAGTGATCGTGGAGTGAGCTATAATTCCATCTAATACTATGGATTGACACTATCGACAGCTCACTCTAAGGTCAGGTTTTACAGAATCGATCGGCAGGTACTCCTGAGTGCAGCACAACTTAATTAGAATAGAAAGTGCCAGTTATGATTTGGATCGAAACACATAAGTAATTATATCAATTTCTCTCTCTATTACGCAATATGGCATTGTCCAAGTTAAATGTCAATCGAGTCTAATTACATGTAGTTGCACAATTAGCTCAGTATTAAACATGGTGAACAAACAACGTTGAAGTACATTTTGTCGTGTCATGGACGAGACGAGACGAGACAAGCGTTGGGCGCCAACGATACGTTGGCTGAATACTGAGTGAAATACGTATACGTTTCGTAATTGTTACTTATGGACATTCCGTACAAGTTAATGTAATATTTTTAAATGTTCAGTGATTAATGGATAATAAGAAGCCATAAATTCCCTAAAGTGGTTAGTGAAGAAAGTCCTCAATTTATTTGTGTCAATACACTCCGATTTGAAAACCTATTCAAACGATGTTTCGACAATTTATTTGCTCTATACCTTGCCCCATATACATAGTTTGGCTTACAATATTATTTGTTCATTAAAACGCTTATCACTACTTCAAACCGCCAAAAAGCAATTACTTAACACGAATAACAAAACCCGTGACCAGCTTCCATTATTCAGAATTCGCAAGGCGTTCAAACGCGGCTGCTAACAGCCCCCCTCTCGTTAAAAGGGTAGACTGTACAAACTCCGACTACCCTCATACGTCGCGAGGTTCTGTTGGCATACGTCGCAAACTGAAGATAACCGTCGGTTTAATGTGCTGCGCTGGTAATCTTTACATTGTGCGAGGTCTATCTGGAGGTTTAATGTCGTCTTGTATATGTAACTGATGTCATGATATCCGTTGGTTTGAATAAAACGACATAGTTTGTTTTCGTTGTATTGTAATCTTAACCTATTCTCTGTCCCATGAACCTTAAATGGTTCAGATTGATGATTGACTATTTTGTGTCTATATTGTTAGTAAAGTGTTAAATAAAATGTCACAAATAATTGCAGCAGCAGATGTTTTATTAAGTGCTGCCAGTAACAATATACTTTTTTAAGTATCGCTTATTTTATTTAAACCATTTCACGTAATTTGATATAATATAGTTTTTTTTTTTTTTTTTTTAATTTAATTGGCTATTGTATTCGATCATTTGTAATTGGCTTATTGTGCTGGCAACAGCGAAACGATACAATTTGTGTGATTCTCTTGGAAAAAGCTGTCAGTCGAAGATAATGGCGGGAAAGCGTCTTATTTAAAAAAATAAATAAATAAAAAGAGTGGTTTGTACGTGACGCGGTCGGAAGCACAATAATTTGTCTTTGACATGGCTGGTTTCTATCTGCATGTGAGTTACAAGAATTGTCACATTGTAGAACCGAAATAATAAATACTTATACTAAAGTGAGACAGTTTTATTACAATATAATTGATTATGAAACAGTACATCAGGAAAGTACAGAAAAAGATTCACATACCTGTATCAAAAAGTCACATATCAAAACCAATCTCAAAGTACATGAACCAGCTCTTGTTGCTCGGCATAGATCGATGCATCAACTGTATGGATATGTATAATAGTACGATAGTCCCACCACAGAATCAGGTACAGAAGCATGGCTCAAAACAATGAGCAAAAACGCACGTATACATTGACACGTTTCACATACAGCGAATGTAAACATACTCGCGACTACCATCCGACCGAAATCACAGTACGTACGTTTATGTGTGTGCGCCAGTAAATGCTCGTTGCATGGAGCAGACCTTCTGTACCTATCCATTTTGTAGTCCCATGTTGGGCGCCAGTTCGCGGAATAGTAGACAAGCCGAGGCAAAGAATGCAACTCGAAGCTGTTTCGCCCGCCAATGAGGGTTTATTTTTTTTTGGTGGGTGGGAAATCATCAAATGACCTCTTCCGCTCTGAGCGGAGCGGAAGGGCGTGTCAGTCTTTTACTGACTAAAACCCACCCATGTTCTTTCACCTGCCTATGCGCCCCAGGTACCCCGGTTATTGTGCTTGTCAAACGCTCCACGGCCCTGGGGCAGGCATCGGTCCTTGTAGACCCCACGCTATGCTGACTGCATCTCTTTGAGGCGCTAGCGAAACACGACGCGCCGTCGACCCGGGCCTGGTCCTTACCGGGCGGCGAGCTACCCATTGGTCGCCGCCCGCAGGCCCGCGCCTACGGTGGTCGTGGTTCGGTGCCAACTCCCGACGACCAGGGCGTCTCCTGCGGCGGCTAGGAACATGAAAGATGATGATGGCGCTGCGACTGCCTCTCCCTCTCGTGCCCCGCCTCCCTCTTTGTGAGCATTACTTTTTCGCAGAAGGAAGCGACGGCTTGCCATGCACTCTCGCTCCGGACCATGGCCTGGACCAGGGCCGGACGCGAGAGTTCGCTGCCGCCTATCGCCTCCACGAGGCCACGGCGGTAATCCGCCCAAGCGGGGCAGACCTCCACCGTATGCTCCACTGGGCGATCCACGCAGTGATGACACCCTGGCGTTTCCTCCCGCCTTATCCGGAACAGGTACCTCTCAAAGCAGCCGTGTGCGGTGAGGACCTGCGTCAGGCGGAAGGTGAGGGCGCCGTGGCGCCTCTCTAGCCACTCCTCAAAGAGTGGACTTACCGTCGCAATGTTGGCGTGCCCACCCGTCAGTGAGGGTAAAAGAGCTCTACCGTGAATCAAATTAAAATTGATCAACTCTATCTACAGAAAAATCTCAAACAAAATATTGTATTTTAATTACATTTCAATATTGCTGTTTCAATAGCGTATAACTTGACGTGTGAACCTTCGGAACTATATTACTAAACGCATCTACATGATGAATTTGTGATATATATTATAAGCACACTTCGTCATAGATAAATAACTAAATTGAATCTAAGTACCTATATACTCTCCCTACTTTAGAGCGCGTCGACATGCGACAGTACGCAAAGGATGACATTACAATTCTATGTCGTCCGTATCTGCGGGTGTTTAGCACTAATGCGAGCTTGTGGTTAGCGCTCGACTCGTGACAGCGCCACTAATGGTCTCTGGGATGTACCTACACGCGCATATGAGAGGATAGGTACGTGTTGAAGAGATCTTTATCTCTGTTTTCTAACTACCCACAGTTAGTTGTCACGATGTACGACATTCTAGCACTATACTACGGACTCCTGACATGTTGTGGACAAGAAATTACAGGCTTGTTTTGAGACAGAAGGTATAATGTGTGTTAATTTTGGACCATTTACTTACTAGTCAGCTGATCTATTATTAAACTGAGCTCAGTTTAATAATAGATTGATATATCAGAATTTACGTTTCGGCGTACTAATGCTAATGGCTAATGGGTACTGGGTGGGAATGTTGTACAACTCTTCTAAAAGAAAGCAGAGCTCGAGCTAGTGTTGCAGTTCGACAACGGTGACGTTGTGATACAAGGAAACAACTGGAGAAATTATTTACATACTTTTGGGTTTGACAGTGAAACAACTCGTGTTGAAAGTTTGTACAGATGCTAGTTTTGATGTAAATCCGGCTGCTGCACGAATGTACCAGGCATACATTTAAAACAGTAGGTACTCGTAATTCTTGAATCACTTTAGCCATAAGTATCACGATGCATAAATGCAAACAGGATCATTAAAACAAAAGTCCAATATGATGAGAATCAAAACAATTAAGGCGCGAGGCTGCATGATAAATGAGGCAGCGGGGCAAAGGCGCGGGGCGAACCATAAAAATAAACAAGTTGCCGCCGTTACGACAAATAACTCTCAGACTTGTGCCAAGCATGCGCTCTGCGAAGCTAAGAGTTAGAATGCCATGCTATGAAAGGTAGTCAAAGATTTAAATTGACAATATTTTCTGACATAGAACAACATACAAAATATCTAGTTTTCTAAATGAAGGTTAGCTGTAATCAAAAATAAAGCTTTCGATTATAAATGTTACAACCATCAAAGAAGTACTTCAAATGGTTCCCAGAAGTGTTACTGGAAACACAAGTGAAAAATTAACAAAGAAGACCCACTCTGGGCGCCAACATAGGCTACAGGCATCCAAAACTGATCTCTCCCGAGAATCACGAAAAAGCATCAGTTAAAACTTTTAATTATTAAGCGTCAATGTAGGCTTTCACGTGAATCCAATTTCCGATAAAATGTATACGAATCGTTGATATTATAGGTGGGCCCTGTTGCTAGGCAACAAGAGATGTACCTAGATGCTGATTGGATTGTGTAGCATGCCTGTCAATACGAGTGAGCTAATGGATAGTCAATCATTTCAATTCTGGATATTATGATAAAAGAGATATGATATATAATAATAATAATAGTTAAGTACTAACATATGTTAAGTTCATTGTTATTAACCCTAATGGATCTTTGTTATCTGAAATAAATGAATTAGTATTGTAATTTTTATATAGATTATGTGATATTATACAGCTACTTGTTACTTGGATATCGTGTTGCGTTTTACATAGATGATTGCGATAACAATTCTCTTGAAACTAAAACACAATTCTTCAGTCTTTAACATCACATTACGCCACCATACCAATTTAAGTATATTTAATAAGGTCACATGATGTAATATGTATAATTCTTTTCCAAAGTAAACAACAGATCTCATCTCTTCTTTTATTATTTACTTTGATCTCTTGAGGGATACTTCTTTTTGCAGAAAGACGTTCTAGTTTGACGTTCAGACTTCAAAGAGATGTACGCGACAAGTGGTTGCAGCTTGTGACAAAACGCGGTCGCTATCACAAACATCGGCGGCCGAGTAGTGGCGGTACAAAGCGACACTCCACTCGAGAAGGCTCATACAAGACTTTTAACTCTACTGTTGTAGCATGTATTTAATAAGGGAAGTAGTCAGAATGGTGTATGTAAAATTGAATTGCACAGATCAGATAAACGTCTGTTTATGCTATCTAGTAATATTCAGTGAATAAGTGTGACCCGGAAACATTGCTCTTATTTAAGTTGTATAATTGTGTATATTTTCAACTGATACTTTGATTAAGCACTGGTTGGAATCAATCTACCATTACAATCACAATTTTCAAGATATAAATATTATTCTAACTGCAGCGTAATCTAATATAATTTACAAATTAGTCTACTTCAACTCTCATTTTACTGAAGCGAACTGTCAAACAAGCATAGCAAGGTAATTAGCAGACAACAGGAGTTATCCTTCAAGTCACTGTGGGTAAAAACAAAAGCGGAACAACACATGACAGCTGCCCCACGCTGGGCGCCAGTAAGGCTTCGTGCGAGTTCGTGTATTGGAATGGGCACTTTGTCGGGAAGTTTAACATTGTTGTGTTAGTTTCGTTATTAATTTTCAGACTTTTATTTTATTTTATACCTCAGTTAGAACAGGACATAGAACATAGTCAATATGCTTTATGGCTAATTCTACCAAATTTTTATACCTACAAAAAGTCTTATCCTTAGAATAAATTTCGAATTTTTGTCAGTTTTTCCATACTAGAATTGTCAGACGTCAATTTTATCCCACGGATAACAGATATCCGACTTCGGTAAAATCAGCCCTTACTCAAGGAACCCTGCTTTACAAAAATAACCGTTTTCTCTTTTATTTAACGTAAACATGTAAGCCAATATTACCATCCATACTATCCAAGGACAACGAAGTCGTAACGTTCAGTATTCATTTAACAGCCGTAACACTTGACACGATTGTTTTCCCCCGTCTAGTAGAGGTTACAGCGTTTAATGCAAAGACTTTTATATCGATGACTTTCTGCAGTAAACAACGGCTTATTTTGTTTCTTGTTGTTTACTGATACTATAACCTGTCTATATTGTCGCATTTCGAGCAAAATACCTTATGTAATAGAATTGTGTAATTGAAATACGAACAAAGAACTTTTTTGCTGTTGACTGAAGTAACTTTGTCGTTGGTTTTCTTTAAGATGTTAATTAACTATAAGGATTGAAAAAAAAATCAGGATCATTCAAGCAGATATAAATAGGCACAAGAAAATATTTTGTTTCTTAATAGAAATCCAGTTTAGCCACGCTTTTATAAGAGAGTCAAGTATTCTTGTACTCTGCTGGCACAAAAAACTATTATGTAACGTGAAAAACGCAACGGATCACCTTACAGACAAGCCGCGGTATGTTTCAACGGAGCACAAGTCACGTCAACTATCCATCCGTTGTTGTTCAAGCTCGCTGAGTGCTATTCACCAGTAGGCGGCGCCACTGGCGTAACAAATGGACTGGTTTAGGGACGTTACACAAGACTAGGAAGTCATGGGGCTACAATATTTCGTTTACTGGCGAAAATAAAGCGCTATCACAGTGCAATTACAGCTGAATGAAGTCTTTTAAAATAGAGGGTGGTCTGAAATGCTATATTTGTGCTGATAATAAAACATAACTGGCTAAACGTGGGTGTGCTATAGGTACACCTCTGTCTGACCCTTCGAGCATTACAGGCGTAATATTATATTAGGATTGGCATTGAAATATATTGATCTTAACAGCACACAAACCAGTATCTATGAATACATGAGCGGAGGTTTGAAAGCATCACTCTAAGAATCATTCAAAGCTACATATAGAAACGGAAGATAATTTAGGTTGTGTTCCAAGCAGGTTTGCAATTCGAATTTTAGCCCGCCACACTAATTACATGTCTACAATGTCCCTTGCATACTTGAAAGTGGTCAATAAACGGTTGCTCGCTAAATAATGTACGTATACGAAGAAACTCGCTTTGTCCATCCAACCAACAGAAAACCGTGGGAACCTACACGTGGCGATGTTTAATACGGTTGTAAGTACGGGAAAACCCAAGCACCCTTCTAACATTTTAGTTGCAAGTAATCATAGAGCGGATTTTAAGTAAACAGGAGGAACAGGAGGTAAAGAAGTTAAAAGAAAAAAATATCAGAGTAGCGGCCTAAGTAGTACACACTCTGTGAAAATTTGAAGTGTCTAACTATTACGGTTCAAGTTATACAGCCCTGTGACAAATGTACCTACGTACGAACGGACGGACCGCGTAGCCCAATAAGCGTCTTCAAGGCTAGAGTGAATAGGCTAATAATAAACTAGTGCGCTTTACCATCAATGATTGTATCACTGCTTACCATCAGGCGGGATCGCGGTCAAGCATTAGTTAATAACGTTAAAAAAAAGCAAACTACTAAAAACTATGTCTTCTTACACATTATCCTTCATGACCGTCCCACATACTAAACTTTTAGAACAGTACAAAATTAAATACACAACAAACTAAGACCGCACCACAAAAGAAGCTCACTAAATTATTAACACTAACTTCTAACTGAACCTGCATTACTACTAACGCCATCTACTGGAACGAGTTGGACCTACGTTGAATACTAGCGCTAGTAACTGGCTTATTCTAAAGCCAGAGATTTTGGCATTTGGTCAAATGAGCAGTACCTAAGTTGCAAAGCTTATTAAATTATGCATTGTTAAGCGCGCTATCACAACAGATAAGGTAGTTTTAGGTTCATGAATAAGTTTTGTTTTAATTATATGCTACCAAACAATTATCTATCTCATTGATAGAGCCAGCAGTTTGCGCCACTAACTTGTGCCAGTAGCAAGGCGAGTCAGTACGGTAGTGTTATTTTCAGTGTGTATCGGTATGTTCGCGCCCGGAATGGTTGCGGATACCGTAACTGGTTTGTGGCTACGTGACTGAGGGGTGGAAAATCGTTTAAAATGTGGTACAAATAATGTTGGAAATTATTTTGTGATGTTATTAAGGATTTGATAGAACAAAAGTGCTGTTTGAATGAAGTGGCAAGCAAGAGAAAAACGGGTATTTGTTCAAATTGCAACAAATGTAAGTGGACGCCAGAAGGAGGACATCGCCGTCGAGGTATATATACCAGAGCGACGGCGGTGTGACGATCTGATAACGTGTGCAGAGCCAAAATGGCTAGAGATCGCATAAGACATGAGAGGTCCGGAAGGAAATAGGAGGCTTTTGCCCAGCACTGGAACAATATTTAAGCTAAAAAAAAAAAAAACTAATAAATCTACCACAAATTAAATCAGAATTACAGTAGATTGATTACGTTTAATAAAACCACTGATTTTATTGTCTAACTATCATCATTCTCATTCCCTTATCCAATATATAATTTATTTGTGGTCGGCGCAACGTCTTATTCTTCTATACTTCTCTAATAGACGTCTTCTCGGCGGCCCCCCCTTTTCTAACCATATCATCATTCACGCATTCCATCCACAGTTTATTTGGTCTTCCCCTACTCTTATAGCCATCGATATTCATACTCAAAACTCTCCTCACAACATTTTCGTCATTTCTCCGTAACACATGCCCATACCATGACAACCGATTTCCACACAACTTTTCAGTTACCGGTGTCACTTTCAGACTTCCTCTTATGTACTCATTTCTTATTCTATCGATTCGTGTAACACCATACGGGATGTATGGTGTTACACTTAGCATTCTCATTTATCATTCATCCCTTTCGTGGCCCAACATTCTGATCCATACAAGACAGCAGGTCTAATCATGTTTTTATATATCTTCCCCTTAAGTTTAAGGGGAATGTGAGAGTCGCGGATTTTTCCTGTCGCCTGCCACCATTTCATCCACCCAGTGTTAATTCTGTGTCTAACCGTCCGATCTACTTCGCCATCGCTTTGCACGAGTGAACTGAGATACCGCAAGTTAGAACACCTATGTTCAACAAATAAAGAACTAGGAGAAATGCTCCAAATCAAGCACCATGGCTCCGGAAGTGGAAAGACCACCGAAATTGCAGAACGTATGTTCGGTTTTAGTTCTGCTGATTTTCAAGTCAACATTCTCCAGCTTCTGTTGCTTTGTAACTAGCTTAATTGAATTGCTGATAAGTCATTTATCGAGAAACTCTATACAATACCAATTTGGAATCTGTCTCAACATCATTATCTGAGA